>JAAIIK010000053.1:3302882-3332526 GCA_014706435.1 Silurus glanis | reverse complement strand
ACACACACACACACACACACACACACACACACACACACACACACACTCCAGCTCCAGTCTTTGGAATCTGGTATTTGTTGAGTATATTTTATGTAGCCCTGATAAATGATTTTGTCTCTACATGGTGGCAACCACATTCAAATGATGTCTAAGGTCAACAACTGGCCAGCAAGCAGATAGTAAAGAAGAGCCAAATAGAGGAGAAAACGAAATGCAGTTAATGTAAACAGCAATGTTTTCAATTTAGAATGGTTTACATTACATTACAAAAAAAAAATCTGTGCTGAATAATACATAGAAGTGATTGGATTAGAAACATCTTTACACCCTTACACCTACGAGGGTATGAAAATGTACTATATCCAAATTCGAAACCCGAACACTAACCTCAACGTCCACATTGCTGAAAGTAAGCAAACAAACTTAAATCTGTCCCCGAAAGACACAAGTGGGATTTCACTATCTAGATCCTGGGTTGCATTTGCTATCTTTTTACTGATGCACTCGGTACATGTATGATCAAGTCAAGTCAAGTCAAGTTTATTTCTATAGCGCTTTTCACAACAGACATTGTCTCAAAGCAGCTTTACAGAAATCAACAGTAAAGGGGAATGGTGTGCATTTGTCCCTGATGAGCAAGACATGGTGACTGTGGCAAGGAAAAACTCCCTTAGATGTTATGAGGAAGAAACCTTGAGAGGAACCAGACTCAAAAGGGGAACCCATCCTCATTTGGGTGAAATCAAGAGTTTGATCATAAATCTTTCAACAATACAGAACACTGGAGAGTGAGAACTAACATGAGTACTGGAGTATAAGATTATAAGTAAATGTTCTTTCTACAGTCTTTGGTATAAAAGTAGGAGCTACTGAGCTCAACATTTGTGATCATGATCACAAATGATGTAGTCAAACCAGTGAAAAAATAACAACCACAACCACATTGCAAACAATGCATGCAAGTTGTTAGTATGAAAGTGTTTCCAGGCACAACGTGTTCTTTAACCATTTGCAAAGCTGTTGAGCTCATATGTAATGTCCCACGTATCATTTCTTAACTAAATTGAGTGGGGTGCCATTTTGTAAACATCTCTTCAAATGTAAAAATCTTTTTTTTTTTTACTCCAAAAAGAAAACAAGAAACCATCAAACCATTAACCACAAAGCACTTTCTTGCAAAGTTTCAGTGCTACATTAAAAGCTGTATTTTGCTTTTAATGCAGCAATAAGTGTTGTTTGGATTACACTGACAAACACAAAATGTGGTTAAAAACATACGTTAATGGTATAAAAACGTACTATGGACATTCCGATATTTTACATTAAATCAATACTTTAATAAATTGGGTAACCCAAAGTGTATGTTCAAAGAGACCTCATCAGTCAATATCGGAATGATCAAATAAACAATATATTCAGATTACATTTCCTGTTGATCTAATGACTTATAAATGATATTTTAAATACACTGTATATTCATAAGTATGTGCTTGTTAAACATCCCATTCCAGTCAAGTCCTCCATTTATCATTATAATAACCTCAACTTTTCACCAGATTTCACCAGGCCTCTGAAGTTCTTCCACACAAAACTAGGCAAAGCATGTGGAGTTTTGTGGAGTTTACCATGTGCCCAAGGGCTTTGTCAGGCTTGAACAGGTTTGCACCTCTTCCAGGTGAAATCCTAAGAACCTTGTGTGTTGCAGCATATAAAGTCGTTCATGACAGTTTAGGAAAGGTTCTGGTGGCCTGGTGTACACATACTTTTGGTCATAAAAAGTACTTGTGGATGTGTTCAGGTAATCTGTTGTGTGTGTGTGTGTGTGTGTGTGTGTGTGTGTGTGTGTGTGTCACAGTAGTCTAGAATAAGATGTTTTAAATTAATAGGGATTAGGGATTTTTAATTAATGTTTAAAACCTGTTGGAATAATGTTTTATGTTTCTGGGTACCATACCATGCAATTTCTTGATGTGTATAAAAAAACAGGTCATTAACTAAAATAAAACACAAAAAAACCTAAACAAAGCAAACACACAACTGCAATGTCTCTATCTGCCTAAGGGTTAATGAGTGGGGGGAGTTTGCAGAAACAAAGGCCAAAGAAAATATGTCACCACAAACCACATCTCTGTCTCCTTCTTTAGTGGACCCATATTTTACTTAGGAACTGGTACAGTAACTGAAGATTACACTACGTCTGCTTTTCTAACAGAAAATGGCAGCAGGTTACGTGCGTGTTGTGTAACTGAGAGCAGCTGTTCCTCTTCTTCTGCAGCGTGATAGGAAACCTCCTGTTTACGAACGACCGAGAGCGGGGGGAGGGCTAGAACAGTGTGTATAGCCTCAGAAACGTGCACCTTTACACATACGGAGAACATAAACAATGCTGATACACCAGGAATGGCAAAGTGAAGATTCAGCCACACCTCACTAACACCAAAAAACCTGGTCTTCAGCAGAAAGCAATGATGTTCCAAAAACTAAACTAATGTATGGTGGCTCAATTTATTATTATTTTTGTACTGATTGTTTGTTTATTAAGCTTTAACGCCATGTTAGCTTCAAGGGTATAAACATGACAGACACAGGTAATCATCAAATCCATCTGCACCGAGTGTAGACAACTTGGTCCCGCCTTGATTTGAAACTATAAGGAACATTTATTTTAGTACTAGGGCTTATTTCATACAATTTACTGTTTTTGTGCAGGTCCCGTTCCTTCTGCCATTTGTTTGTGATGTATAGGTTAATCAGTGGTATTTCACAGTTTGTTATTTTCAGTTCATGTGCTTTCCTGGCAGCCGCACCTACTCTCTCATTGTCTTTTTTGTGCTGAACTGCAGCTATAATGCTAATGATGCTAACAAACAAGTAACCACTTAGATAGTAGTTAAGTCAGCAGAGCATCTAGCTGCTAGCTTTAGCATTATTTAGTTCAAATCTCATGGTTAAATCAGATACTGACATACAAACTGTACATAAACAAGTTTGATAAAGTAACATTAAACATATGTAGTCCACTTTGTGCAAAAGCTTTCTGACAACCTAGCATTATTTATTAAACCAGATCTCGTTGACATATCTACGGGTTGAGTGTGTGTGTGTGTTCAAACAATACTAAGCTAAAAGATAAGATTAGCTAAGCTAGGTTTTCCATTTTTGACAGGGTTAAGGTTAACTTAACCCTGTAGCTTCAGTGCGAAACCAAACAAAAATCAATAAATATTAACGTCTTGATCAATTAGACAATGCGATATTGTGTGTTATATTTCTAAAGGTTCACTTTGTATGCATTAAAAAATGAGTACATTTTAAGTACTTCAAATTCTAAGAATTGTATATAAATTTGTTTATTGAATGAAGACACTTTTTTAGGTTCTGCAATAATGACCAGGTCGGTTCTTACCCACTGATGGCTAAGCATGAATTAGATTTTCTTTATATACTTTTAAATCCATTTAGATAAAACAAACAAACAAACAAACAAACAAAAAAACAGCATATTGGGTACAAACAGTCTTATGCTGAGGCTTTGTCCACTAAAATTCACTTTTTCAATAAATCTTCCACTGATAACTGACTTTGAAAGTAAATTTTATAGACCTTAATTCATTTGAATTAGTCGTATTGTAAACAATGATAACAGGAATTTAAGATCAAAATATAAATATATACAAAATATACGATTATGTATTGAGAATACTAAATATATTGAGAAATTTCCCCACTGTGGGACGAATAAAGTCAAGTCAAGTCAAGTTTATTTCTATAGCGCTTTTCACAACAGACATTGTCTCAAAGCAGCTTTACAGAAATCAACAGTCAAGGTGAATGGTGTGCATTTATCCCTGATGAGCACTCATGGCGACTGTGGCAAGGAAAAACTCCCTTAGATGTTATGAGGAAGAAACCTTGAGAGGAACCAGACTCAAAAGGGGAACCCATCCTCATTTGGGTGAGATCAAGAGTTTGATCATAAATCTTTCTACATAAAGGTATATCTTATCTTAGAAAATATCACTTGCATACTTAGGGATCATATACAAAAGCTATTTATTAATATTTATACACTTTTAGATGTTTAAAATGGTTTGAATATAGTGGAACAAGCCATTTAAAAAAAACTAGTGAATGGAAACTTCCAAGTGTTGACAAGTGATAAGGCTGTCTGGCAAAATGATAGTGAACAATAAAGGGTGTTATATAATCACACACAATTTAGTAAATGAGATTTGCTGGTGTAAAGTAGGACCAGGCCAAAATACAGGTATTGGTTACACACACACTTGTTTGACAGCCAGTGTAAAGTGTGGGTACAACAGTCCTTAATGTTTGTGCATGGATACAGCATAACCAGTCTGTACTCCAGCCAAGTGCAGAGGAGTGGCTTAGAGGCCCAACTCAGAACTAAACATATCCAATAACAGTTACTATGGTATGATGTTCCTGCAAAATGCACAACACATGATCTATTCAACGACCCATACGTTGTACTAAAAGTGGAGGAAGGTTAAAGTTTAAAAGTTTCAAAGCAAGCACATTTTTTCTAAAGTCGGGAAGTAAGTGAACAAATTGAAGGGACTTTAGCAAAGAGCAGATGCTAGAGTAACTCTGACACCTAGTGGGGGAAACTAAAGCATAGCATTTCAATCCATACAATAAATATAGACTTCTCCAGCAATATGTGGTTCTTCCCCAATCTGTTACCACAAAGTTGGAGGCACACTTTTGTAGAAAATGTCTCTGGAGGTGAAAATATTAAGGTTTTCCTTTACTGGAACTAGCAGACCCAAACCTCTTTCAGCAGGACAATGTCCCTGTGCACAAAGTGAACAATGAAGATGTGATTTCCATGGGTTGGAATGGAAAATCTTGAATGGCCTGCTATAGAGCTCTGCCCTGAACCCTAGTGAACACTTCTGGGATTAATTAGAACACTTATTTCATCCCAGGACTTCGAACACTACATTACTAGCTTTCTTTACCAACACCGTTGTCTCTAAATCCCCACAATCATGCTTGTTAATTTGTTCAATTGTCCAAATCATGTGAATGCAGCAGAATAGATAAATTCATGCAAATATTTAAAACAAACAACAGACTGTGGGGAGAAAGTCATTCCAGGGACTTGGACTGTGGGTCTCTGTGGTATAGGCATTGGTTTTGAGTCTTTAGACATTACCCAGTGTAAGGTGTATTTATAAATAAATAAATAAATAAATAACATGACAAATATTTTGCTTTTGTACATTTTGAGATGCTTTTCTGCTTACCATTGCTGTAACAAGTGGTTATTTGAGATGCTATGGCCTTCAAGTCAGAACCATGAAAAATATTCTCTTCTCACACCTAAACTGTAGAAATGCCACTTTTATTTTTTTTCTTTATACAGCACCATATTGTATAAACTCAATTCCAGGAAATTAGTGGTTTCTGTCATCAAAAACAACGATGCTACAACTAGATTTACTGATTGCATAACTGTAAAAGTGCAGGTGTTCCAGTATTCCTACTTGGCCAAGGAGAGTATTCATTATATTTATTCAATTCTTTTTTATTTGTATAACACTTTTACCAATGGGCATCATCACAAAGCAGCTGTCAAGAAATAAATAGATTAAGAAGATACATTTTTATAAATGTATCCTTATAATTTTATCTATTTTGTGAAATAAATGGATGTATTCAGAACAGCGCACATCAAATCTGCTATAAGCTATTTTAAGTACATTATTTCATACAGAAACGTACATTGTATAATTTTGGAATGAGACGCAGCCCTTTGGAAAACAAATTTATTTACACAGGTTTCAATTCCCAGGCACATGTCATGCATGTCATGGTATTACATTTCGAAGGGAAATAATCAAACTCTTAATATGCAACATAAGGCAATGTGTTGTGCTTCAGCTTTTTGTCGTCATCTTCACTCGCCTTTTGGCGTCTTTGTGCTTCTTGCGGTACTCCTGTGAATATGATGATAAATTCATTATTCATGTAGGCTTGGCAGCATCGACCTCACATCCTGGTTTTACTCGGTATTTTTTTAGATTACACCTAACAATGATGTCAGTAGGGAATCATAATGATAAAGCAGTAATGATGTCTATGTTTACAACACCAAGTTTCACTGTCCTGTTTGTTCTGGCATAGAAATATATGTGTAAACATAGCTTTGTGTAAACATACACTATATGGACAAAAGTATTGGGACACCTGACTTACCACAAAGTTAAAAGGCACACCATTGTATAGCATGTCTTTGGATGCAGTAGCATGAAATGTTCCATTCACATGAACTAGGAGACCTAAACCTGTTCCAGCATGACAGTGCCCCTGTGCACAAAGCTCCAGCTCCATGAAGATATGATTTGCATGGGTTAAAGTAGAAGATCTCCTGCTATAGAGCTCAACCCTATTGAACACCTTTACTAATACCCTTGTGTCTGAATGAGCACACATCTCCACAAGCACACTTCAATCTAATGGAACATCTTCCCAGAAAAGTGGTGGGAATTATAAGAGCAAATTGGGACTAAATGTGGAATGCAATGACCAGGTGTCCACAAACTTTTGGTAATATAGTGGTTTTATTCTTTGCAACACAAATTGGAAAATTTTGGGCTGTGCATTTTCTGCTTAATCTTAAGTTATACAGTCAATTATTTTGTGTGAAACAGAAAGAAAAAAAATCTTTAATCTTGAATTTGATCAGAAAGCAATATTTATTCAGTCAATTATACATTTGTGCCATTAAATGTAAAGATGCACCGGTTGCAAATAATAATTAATAAATCAGAACCGGATGTTGTTTTTTTTTGCTTTTTTTCGGATGATTTTTCCGGAAGAGCGCCCGCATGCACAGACCACATTTGCAGGCCTGATCATTTGAGAACATGTTATTTGTTTGAAAATATTTTAAAATCTGTGCACAGGACATGAAGACTGCAATCTGCAATGGAACAACAGCGAAGACATTTGGTTTGGTTTTATTGGTCTATCGTGCTCTCCGCGAGAGACCGGGAAAATCAGCAAAACAAATTAGTTATATGGCAAATGCAATTCCGGTAAACCGGGGACGCGGGATCCGAACCACGGTAAAGCGGGGGATTACTGTAATTTATTTATATAGCCTATTTTGGTTTTATTTAGTTTCACTGGTAAAGACGAGTTTTTCTTCACCCCAAATGTAAAAAACTCAAAAATCCAATGCTGATTAAGTAACATCTTTGTTTGGAGTGTTAAATGTGTTTGGATTGTGGAACAGTTGCCTTTAATTTCACATAATTACAGTTCATGTTTTCATTTAAGGCCAGTTTCAACCCAATTTAAAAACAAAAGCTAAATGCATTTGTCAGTACCATCTATGTTTGTAGCTACTTATTGCGCAGTTACTGCTGCTAATTTCAGATGGTTACAGTTATTGTTTTTAATAGCCAAAACCCAGTTTGGCCTTTTAAATACCAAATAAATATCTTTCATTCTTGTTTGTTGCTTGGATAAAAAATAAAAAAGTAATCGGACATCGGTATCGGCCAGTTTGCTTGTAAAAAATCAGTATGGGAATCGGCCATGAAAAATCATGATTGGTGCATCACTAATCAAATGTATTGTATATGGTTCAACATCCTTTAAATGTAGTCAATTTGGGTTGAAAAATAAAAGTAAGCACAAACGAACCCAAAAGCAAATCAGCAATGAACACCGGCTATACAATTAGAACACTTTGTGCTGAACCTGTGACCAAGAGGAAATGCCCAGGTTCTGTTTTCCAATGCTAAAAACTCTACACACAGGAAGGGAAATGTAATCTACATGGACAACAAAAGAATTTTCCAAAATCACACACCTCACTGAGTTCTTTCCTCTTCTCCTCCCATGAATCTCTCTGATCCTCCAGTTTCCCAAGTCTGCAGAACATCCCGGGTCCCTCTGAGGAGAAACATTTACATGCAGTGAAACATTAAATATCTAATAAGCAAAGCCAAATTATAAAAAAAAGTCTAATTATAAAAAACAAATAGAAAAAAAAATAAAATAAAAAAAAGTATTTTACCCTTTAACCGGATGTCATCATCAAAGAAGAAGAAAAACTTTTTCGTAGGAACCGGCTGTCTATAAATCACAAAATTATCTAGTTAATTCATAAAGCAAAAAATAACACAAACTGTAGGAGTTCCTATGGGTTCCTACAGCAGATCATTCGTCTCCATATCACTCTACATCTGCTCTTTCAAACCAACCACCTTTCAAATAAACCGCCTCCTTGAGCTTCACGTCAACCTCCATCCTCAGTATTCTTCTACCGATATACTCCATGTCAGTTCACTGCACATGACCAAACCATCTCAATCGCGCCTCCCTCACCTTGTCTCCAAAACATCCTACATGCGCCGTCCCGCTAATAAATAGTTTCTAATCCCGTCCATCCTCATCACTCCCAATGAAAACCGCAGCATCTTCAACTCTGCTACCTCCAGCACCACCTCCTGTTTTTTTGTCAATACCACGGTCTCTAAACCATACAACATCGCAGGTCTCACCACAGTCTTATAAACTATATTTTAAAGATAATGCTGCAAAACTGCATAACAAGCTGACAAGCAGATCCAGGAAATTTAATTGTTAAACAAAAAAAAAATAACACTGAAATGGCAAAAGTCTGGTGGGAATATTTAATAAAAGTGACAAAGTACCACCTTAAATCTTTCACAATGTTTTCAGTGAACTTGCTTTCCCAATTTCCTTTTTAGTTTGAGCTGCCTGCTGCTTAAAAGCATTACATTAAGTTTTTAGGTGTCTCTTGTAGAGGTGTAGCTCAAGGACCAAGTGCTGAAATACGACAACTAAACTGAAATGTTGTTCGACCCGTTACTAACAAACACTACATTACATGCAGTTTTAAACATGGCGGACATTATAATATAAAAAAACCAAACAAACACTGCAATAGAATTTAAATAGGAAAAGAAAAAAAACTATAAACTACAAAAATCTCAATACAAGTTCTTACTTAGATGTAGTGACCACAGCAGCTTCTTTATTTCCCTCTTTCTCTTCCTCCTTCTCCTCCTCTTCTTCCTCCGAACTGCTGTCCTGGAATCGAGGGTCTACTTGCCAAGCCACTTTGGCCCCTTTTATAGTCTCAACTTTGTATTCATCTGAACACACCGAAGGCAAAACCATAAACAGAAAGGTGATAAATTCATAACACAAAAAGCTTTCTACAGTGTGGACACAGCTTTCTACATATTTATCACCTCAACTAATGGAAATCTCAACACTAGGTACAAAAGAAACAGCAACATTTTTGCCTGTTGAAATATCACACTTGGATTTTTAAGAAAAAAAAATCTTTAAAAAAAAATCTTAAAAAAAGAAAGAAAAGGTTGCAAAGGGTACCAACGTGAAGAGCTGCTTAAATACAGATCCATAAAGTCTAACTCAAGATTTTATTTATTGCAGCTGTTTTATAACTGGTCATAGTCTTGTGAATAAAACTACACATTAGAGGTTGACCAGAAATTAAAAGACGTGCATTCAAATTGAAATAAAACGAAACACTTCAAATAAAAAAAATAAAAAAAAGTTACAGCCAAAATTTTAAAAATCCAAAAAAAAGAAAAGAAAAGAAAAAGGCACTTTAAATAAACAGCATGCGGCATCAGTGATTTACCTCTAGAGGCCTCTCTCGTACTGTATAAAGCAAACCGGAAAAACTATCAGTATGGTTTTTTTGCAGATAGCTGACAGTTTCAGCAATTAGCAATTGCAAAACCGACGATTAGGTTGAGCTCTACTACACATCGTTCTATACACAAGCATTTTTGGTAATCTATTATTCCATCATATCTAAATCCACACTTTTTTTTTATAAGTAATGTATTTGGTAAACAGTGGACCAGCCATAAAAACACTTACCTGTTGTCTGGGCCTTTGTTACATCATCATCTCCAAAGAACGAAAACTTAAATCCGCTTGACGGCTCTGATTCCTGATTAGTTGAAGATGATAATGCAGGCATGTCTCCTTGTGGTGCTTGACCATCTTCATCATCATCATTATCATCATCGTCATCATCATCACCATTATCATCTTGGTCCCATGAAACTTGCTTGTTTTCAGTTTGGATTTCTTTCACTGTCCCAAATGCCTCTTTTAGATCTGTAGTCACATCATAGTAGATGTCCTTAGAACATTCCGGAAGCTTGGCGGCCTCCTCACGTTTCTTACGCCGTGCAGCTTTGCTTTGAATGTAAAAACAAGAAATAATGAGCGGAGCATTGACACGGAAAAGCACACGGAAATGAGCTGTGCTGAACAGACCTTTCTTTTTGTGTTGTGTCCGTCTTGGTTTCAAACGCTGCATGAGTCTCACTCGATGGATCGTAATGCAAAGCTGAAATGTCCCTGTAGTGACAAAGAGACTCATTGAGACCAAGGTTGAAAAATAGCTTGTTTGTGTAATGTAGTATATAATAGTAAAAAGTTCCACTTTTGCTCTTTTTGTTAGTCTGAATAACAGAACTCATACTTGAAGATTTTGCCTTTGGTCGCTCCATCACTTGGCTGAATCTTGATATTAAGGATACTTTGTAGGATGGCCAGATTTTTCTTCTTCTCTTCAACAAGCTCTTGTTCTCCTGGCATTCCCAGAGGTTCCACATCTAAAATGAATATTTATGCAAAACTGAACAAGAAGGAGTCTTCGAATTTACAGCAACACACTCAATAGTTCCTAGGCTGAACAAAACGATCCTAGTGGTAGTAATATAGAATGAGGTAGGCAGCTAACTCCTTTCTCCAGGTGTGTGTAACTATCCTGCACTGTTACATGGTGGATGCATTGCCAGGGACAAAACTCTGTACCAAAGCCCAAACATTGTATCAGATAGTGATGTAATGTAATTCACATTGCATTTCATTTCACTTCCATTATTGTGTTGCAAAAGTGGCACAAAGAAATGTAATCACTGCCCAATCAAATTTCAACAAAAAGGCAGAAGGTTTGTTTATTCCTCCTGCAGAAAATATGATCTAGGTTTGCATTTTTTTTTTTTTTTAGAATTATTAAAATAAATTGCATTATTAGAGTGTTAAAAAGACCAAATATTAACATACACAAAATTCGTACACTGTGTGTGTCACTGAACAAGCTCTTCATACAATAGAATTGTTGTTGTTCACAAGATTAAAATGAGCTAACCTTGCTCCTGTTCTTCATTTTCAAGAAACTTCGCATCCATCTGAAATCTTGGATCAGTTCCAAATCTGGACTGCAGCTCCATGAGCTAAAAGAGTTACACACACATATAAGCAAAGCATCAAGTAAAACACTAACAGAAAGTAACGAAACAGTAATCAAAGTGTTCTTACTGACCTTCTGTCCTGCTCTGCCTTCAAACTGAGGCTTTATCTTGAAGTGACCTTCGTCAGTGCTGTCATCCTCATCCTCGCTGCTGTCAAACAGTTTGCTGCCCCCTGCCCTTTTTAATTCCTACACAAAACAGAAAGAGGCAGGAAGTAACAGTTTCATTCAATAACAATAATAAGGGCAATGAGAAAATGCTGAATAGATATAAGGCATGTTTTTATGCACCTTTTCTTTAAGGTCTTGTTTTTCCTCAGATCCTGATGCATCATCATCATCAGATTCTTCATCAAATAGGCTCGCTTTTTGCAGTGTTGTGTTTTCACGGTCATTGCTAACGTCATCATCGGAATCAAACACGATATGTTTCCCTTTGTTTGCGTTCGGCAAATCCTTGACAAAAGAAACAAATCATTCGGATACCCGACATACACTTTTCTGGCTATAAGCTTCAGAATACTGCGATATATACACAATATACACATAAGTATTGGGACACCTGACTTTTCCAGCCAGATGTGTTTCTTTCCCAAACTGTTACCACAAAGCTAGAGGCACCTTGTTTTATAGGATGCCTTGGGATGTGGTAGCACTAAATTTATTGATTTAATATTTTAATTATTTTAATTTGAACTAGGAGACCCAAACTTGTTTCAACTCCATAAGGATATGGTTGTGAGTGGTCTGCTGTAGAGCTCTGACCTCAACCTTATTGAACATCTTTGGAATGCAGAATGCATCCCAGGCCTCCTTAGGGTTGAATGAGCACAAATCTCTACACAAAAATCTAGTGGAACCATCTTCCCAGATGAGTGGAGATTAACAGCAAATGGGAACTAAATGTAGATTGGGATATTCAAAAAGCACATATAAATGTTTTGGTCAGGTAAACTTCTGTCCACATACTGGGTGTGGATACATTATATACTGTATACATTTTCATGAATACTGCTAACATTTTTTGCTAACACAAGCCCAACGTGTAACGACTTCATACTCACCACTTTCGAGAGAGCACCCTGTATTAGCTGCTTCTGTTGCTCCGACTCTTTCTGCCTCTGTTCCAAAGCGGCGAGACGCTTTTGATTGTCCTGCTGCTGCTTCACTGGGTCTAATACAGTCTGCTGAAACAGTTTTGGACCCAAAGCAGAGCTTTCATTAATCTGTTTAGGTTCTGATGCTGCTTCCGGTTTAGTACTTTCCTCCTCCTCTTCATCGCTGCTCGTGTCTGATTCTTCAGAGCTATCAGAAGCAGATCTTTCATGTTCTTTTAAAGTTTTGGGTTCTAAAGGGACGGTTTCTTCATCCTCCTCTTCACCGGATGAGCTGCTCCTGGCTGAGTGTTTACTCTGGGGTAAAGAAGTTGTTTTTGTAAGTACAGGATATGTTCTGTCATTTACTTTTAGGGAAGAACTTGGTTTGGAATTGAGCTTTTTCGGTTCTTCATCGATTATCATCATGTCCTCACTGGAACAGTCCATAGAGACCTTTGTGTCCTTCTTGTTTAGCTCTGGCACCTGTTCACTGGGTGACTCTTTATCTTCCAGTGTTTTCAAGCCTGATTTGAGTCTTTTAGGTTCCTCACCAAAATCATAGTTCACTTTTTCAGCTGCTCTCTTAAGTCCAGTGGGTTTGGCAGCGCTGCCAAAAAGGTCCTTCGTCCCAACAAAAGCAGGAAGACACGACTTCTTTTTTGACATGACTTTCTCCTTTTTCTCTTCTTTGTCCTCATCTGGTTCAAACAGAGATGCTAAAATATCCTCAGGGTTTATGCAGCTCTTTTTCGATTGCACTCTCTGAGGCTCATGTTCATGTACAGAAGAGTGTTCGGGAAATTCACTTGTTCCAGCATTTGTGTCGTCATCACTGCTTTCATCGTCTTCCATATTTTTAACAAGATTCTCCAAATCTGCTAGTGACAGCTCCAGCCTGTGGCAGCTCCCCATCATGGCTTCGTAATCGGAATCACCGGTTTCACTCGACGATTCCGAGCCATTATCCGACTCTGATTCAGTAGGAGTCTGATTGTTAGAGAGCGCAAGTTTCTTCCCATCAGTAGTCTTGGACTTTACCAGAGACTTATTGCTCTTTTCAGTCTCAGTTACATCCTCAGTTTTGTCAGAATTTTTGTTCTGCCTCAATATTTCATCCGTGTCAGCTGAGTCGTATTCCTCATCGTTCCTGGTAGATTTTAAACCAATTTGTCCAACGATGTCAGTTTCCCCGGAGCCCCAGAACATGTTGGATTTTACAACAAAGTCATCACTCACAACCTCAAGGTTTCCTTCATCTTCTATTGTTACCATTTCATGGTTTTGTGAAAGCTCTTGTGCAACTAGCGTCCGGATTTCATCCTCCGAGTCACAGTCGCTGTCAAATACGCACACAGCAGGCTTACGAGACTGAAGCAAATGCGAGGCATCTCTGTTCTGACCTGTCGTCCACCTCTCAGGAATAGTTGTAGAATATGGATTAGTGCTTGGGTCCAAACTTTGAATCGTCTTCGTGGGGCGTTTTTTCTGTCGTGGGAACTCGCCTCGTCTTCTCTTGCTGATCTCGTCGTCGCCCCCGTCTATCTGCCACGTGAGTTTGGACACTGGAGTGAAGCGGTCCTCGCTCTCGAGTTTCTTGATATTGTGGCAGTGTTTTGACGGATCGTACTTGAGGGCTTAATGATCAGTTAAGAAAAATCAACTAGTAAAATTACAAATGCAGGTAGTCCCTGTTACGATGACTCCATCCATTGCTGTGTTGCCTGCTGTGCTTTTACACATAGAGCAACCATATTACTTTTAGCTGCATAACATTATAATTTATAAAATGTAGCTGATCATAATGTGTGTAACAACAAAACAATTACAGCCTCACAAGCCAACACAAGTTGTCATTTGACTACAATGTGGGGTAAATGCAAACAGGCATCAATGGAAAAGGATATCTTGGTTTTGCCTTGACATTTCAGATGAACGATTGGAAGAACTCTTCCAAATTTGCTTACCACCCAATCCTGGAGAGGAGAAAGAGAGCAATGAAAAGGTTACAAAAAGCAGAAACCAATTTCTAGCATGACATGTTGCCTTTTTACTTCTGCCTTATTAACTTCAAGAGGGAAAAGAAGAGTCTGGTGAGAAAACAACTCTCTATAGTTGCTAAAATGTAAATAATGACAGAAAACAACAGCTTTGTGAAGATAAACAACAATAAATTCCACTAAAGGATGTCCTATAGTATACCTTGTGTCCTGGGATTTCGGTTCCTGGAACAGCCGCTTTCATGTGGAAATTCTCGACACCGGCTGCCATGAAGGAATCCACAATTTTTTCTTTCACGTCAGTCTTCGGGGTGTGAGTCTTCTCGGCTGCTTGCTGCCGCTCCTTTGCAAGTCTTGGACAGATTTCAGAAAGGATTAAAGTTGGTGATAATCTATTGCACGGCATCATTATCTATATATTAAACCAGGGAACCAGAGAAAAAAAATGCTGAAAAGCAATTATGCATGTACACTAGGGGTGTAATGGTACACAAAATTCATGGTTTGGGACGCACCTCATTTTTTTAAGTCACGGTTCGGTACAATTTTGGTAGGTTACATTTTTTAAAGATTTTTTTAAATAAAATGGCAACTTCATGAAACAATATATAAAATAATATTTTATTCAAAAATAAACTTGAAAATACAATTAACTCAATACACTTTATTATATTAATTAAACTGAGTGATCAATTAAATTGGCACCAATTAAATAAAAATAAATAAATGGAAAAGGAATTAGAGTTTACATTTGTTAGAACCCATTTGGATAATACAGATGTGTGTTTCACATTTAATATTACATTTTTCTAAAGATATGATCTACTTATTTCAGCATACTTTAACCTTCCATCCTTCATCTGGAATTGGCAGGATTTTCTCCTTTTAAGAGAAATTCTTGAAGCTGGACATAAAAAGTTAAAGAATCCATAGTGCTAGCGTTAGCCGCTAACCCGAAAGTGGCTATTTCTCATAGCTAGCGCTATAGCTTTTTTAGCATTTCCGTGTATGGCGCAAAACAAATAGTATTTCCGGTATGGAGCGAGAAGCCACAGTAACACTGCACCAGCAGTTTCTTTTTTTTTTTTTTTTTTTTTTTATATACCCCGGCGTTGTTGTGTATGTTTTCAAGTTTAATGATAACAATAACAATTGCGATAAAAAAGTGCGAGGCGGAGACTAAACAAACTTGCGATCTGCCACTAAATACGTTCCTAATTGAAACTCAGATTGTATCCATGTTCCGCACGTAAAAAAGGATTGCATTCAGTACACGTGTATCGACTAGAAAGCCCTGTGTACCGAAAAAATTTGAATACGTGTACCGTTACAACCCTAATATACACATATTAATCACAAACAGTACCTCTGTAAGAAGCTTTCCTTTGCGAGTTCAATTTGTAACGTTCCACCTTTCCATTTGGATTTGTTCAACACTGTGACGCCTGCGTATAAAGAAGGAACATTTTTTTAGGAATACAGTAAATTACCAGGACTGTAAACACAAGAACAGTCTGACAAAAAACACAAAATTATGTGAAAAAAAAATTCTCCAAGTGTACTCAGTCATATTCAGTGTCTAAATTGAATTCTTTAGGCTGCTGTCAGACTGTGTTTCTCCTCAACCACCAGCACAAGTTTGACAAACAAACCAATGGGAAATGGGTGTAAAGGAGACGGCTCCAAGATAAAAAATATTAAATGTTTTGAAAATGTTTTGCTTGCCAGAGTACAAACACTTAAAAAAAAAAAAAATTCTAGACCAATCAGATCTTAGATTAGAAATGAGCTAGAAAAACAAAAATAGAAGCTGAAAGTAAAAGAATATGAGGAATGAATTAAAACAAGTGATTGCTGTTATAGGAAATGCTACTGTCACCACCTTAAGGTGGATTTTTCTCCTAGACGAGCATGTAATGAAGGTTTAGTTTAGTTATAGATGAAGTTTTAGTGTTTAATTGTTTTATATACCAATTTGTTGCTAAACCACATCTTCACGCTTCTCGCTTTGTCCACAGAGACATTGTCTTGCTGGAACAGGTTTGGGTCTCCGAGTTCAAGTGAAGGGAAAATGTAATGCTACTTTATCCAAATGCATTCTATACAATGGTGGGCCTCCAACTTTCTGGTACCAGAAAAACCAGGGATGAATTACAGCTTTAATCGGTGCGTTAATTCAGTTTAGCATACGTACATCTTTTGTAGTCGGAATCAGATATAGTTAGATTGATGTAAGCGAAGGTCTTCAGAGGAGATCCTGTAACAAATCCCAAGACACAAAACAAAAATGAACTGAGGAACTTTTTAATCATTTCAATCTAGTAAAAAGTTTCATTCAGACTCTCACCGTGTTCATCTTTACGTGTGATTATCTCCACATCGGACACCTCGCCAAACTTCCCGAATCGATCTCGGAGATCTTTCTGAGATATTGTGTGGCTCAGGCCACCGACGTACAGACGCTTCATGCTTAGACACTCATCCGCTCTAGACAAAAGCAAACACATTATCCATCAATGTACTGAGCTTTCAATATGCATTTATGTAGGACTGCAACTTGTTGATTGAGGTTCTGAACAATTGTCATGTGTACAAATTGAAATCTTTCACATATTGGCCTTTTTTACACACACAATGGCATTTGACTACCTACTGTTATTAGTAGCGGAGATTTTAGTTGGTTTCCCCCCCCCCCAAAAAAATGTAATAAATAAAATAAAATAAAAAGGAAAAGAGTGATGCAGCAGAGCTTTATTCTTCAAGTCTGTTTAGTTCTCTCACTTCCTCACCTGTAAACTATTCTCAAACAGATCAGCTTCCAAAGTTTCACATGTAATGCAAGTAACCCTGTGCACCTGTGTTTAACGTGACTTATTATCGTCTGAATTTCTCATTATTATGACATTAACCATTACCTGAAAACAGAATGCGGACTAACAACAAAACCTCATGCTTGAAATTGTTGAACATTTTTTACTCATATAACACTGTTATTCCTGCACTTGCAATTTTATAAGTATACAACCATGAAATTATTAACAAACAGCACATATTTCAATTTAAACATTGATTTTTTTCTTTTTCTGGAGGCACTGATAATCATTATATGTGATCAATTCATATTATAAAATTTTAAGACATTGTATTGTTGGTTTAATATTGTCCAAAATAGAAATACTAATATTACACATTCCCCCGCAAATATCTCGAATCTGCCTGGTAGGAAATGCTTAATGAGGTGCAGTTGATTAGATTTGCTTTCAAAAACATGGAATTTTATACTTAATGACTTTTGTCATGCATGTGATCTGTTGTGTGCTTTATAAACTAATTTAAAACAGCAAAAAGTGATGAAAGAATTTTCTAATATTTACTACATTCATTCAAATCTGTTCCAAGCTTCTATTTTCTACTAGTATTAGATAGATCGATAGACAGACAGCAATATATATATATATATATATATATATATATATATATATATATATACAGTCAAATATATAGATAGATATGCAGTCAGATAGATAGAAACAAGATGTAGAAAAATATATATATTAATATATTTAAAAAAATAACTGATACACTGTTTACAATAGTGCAGTCAGGTGGGAGTCTCACAACTGCAGATCTATGTATGATCTGTTATAAGATTTGTTTACAAAAGATATGACTAATATTAAAAACATATAAATGAAAAGTCATTAAGGGATTTTCAATCATAATATACCCTTTAATTAAAACAGAGATACTATTTACTTATTAATTCAATCAAACCAACCATTTAGCACCTGTAATTTAAAATAGCATCATGCTTTAAATAAGTCACACTTACTATAGGATCTGGAAATTGTTAATTACCTCCAGATGTCTGAATAAATATAAATTAAATGAGAACTTACTTATTAAACGCTATTTAAACTGCAATCTGAATTCTCACATGTCGCTCACGGAGCTGTGTTACATCAAACGGTTCCGGGTCGAAACAAGTACCGGGTTATGGTTCCTACTTTTAATATATATTGCTCGTTAAAATATTGTAAAATATTTTGTAGTTTATTATGGTGTGTATTTCGAACAATTTGCTGGTTTAATGATACTTTGTATAAGTAAAAAATATTGTGATTGAAAATATATAACAACGTGATTTCGTTAAGCGGATACGGTTCACGCGATTGGTTCAGTCGACGTTGGCGCGATTTGTAGCGATTTGACATTGGGGCCCGTTTCAAATTGCAGTTTGCTTCCTTTGTAGGTAGACTATTTAGAGAATGAACACAGCGGCTTTTACGCCCCGTGTAGTACACTATATATTACATATGGAACAATTTGAGATGTAACCATAGTGAAGGCAAAGTAGAGCTCGAGAGGCGTTCAGTTAGTAACCAGACTCACTCCTGGGAAGTAAGTTCACAAAATAATGGAAAATAAAATAATATCAGCATGTTAAATGAGCTTATTTATGTTAATAATATCCGGAAATATTTGTCGCTAACTAAGTACTTTTTAAAAGAGAAAGTGGGAATGTTTTTGAATGTTTTGGCTTCTGTTCTGGTGTGTGTATTATACACTGAACAAGTATGGCAAACGTTTAAAATGACATTTAATACAACTGAGTATAATTTTATACAATTAATACATTTAACATATTTCTATAAAACACAAATTTTAATTTTTTAGAATGAACATAAAGAGAAATAAGTACAAAACTTAAACTAGTGTCAACTACAACTCTTAGTGAAGTTAATGGACGTCCCAAAGCAGCTTTAAAGAGAAAAATATGTTATAAAATATGACTTTATATGTTATAGTGCCTTTAAATTTATATCTAAGGGGCAAATTAGTTGTGACTGTGTCAAGGAAAAACTCCCTGAGATACCTTGAGAAACCTTGAGAGGAACCAAACACAAAACAGAACCTTTCATCTTCTGGTCCATTGATTATAGTGTAATTATTGTTGAGGTTTACTGTTCAGTGATGGTGTTTAAATGCAGAACTCAGTCCTTAGGCATTGTATCAGATTGTTTATATTCATTACAAATCCATCCTCATACTTCTGGAGTTGCTCATAACTTCATAAACCTTCAGGCTGTTCATGTGGAACCATCCTCAAGGTGTCGTGTCCCCTAGAACAATGGACATCCTGGAGCAGCAGTATGAAGAACAAATAAATCTCCTCCAGCAAGAGACGGTGGCATGTGAGATCGAGAGGGACGAGTGTTTACGAGCTATTTTCAGACAACACGGAGGACAAACCTTGCAAAACCTCCTGTAAGTAGCAATAAACATGTCCAAGATCCATCTCTCTGAGCTGCACTGTCATTGCCAACTGATGACTCAGCTTTACATACCGTTATAACGAAATGTATGATGGACAAACGTGCTTAATTTTTATTTTTATTTTTTTAGAAAGACCATCTCCATCCGTAAGGAAAACGAAGACGGAGTGACAAATGAAGATGTTTCAAAACTCGTGACAGAAATCAGTGATCTGGAGGTGGACCACAGGAGACAGACAGACATCAGTGGCATCCTCCTTTCCGAGTGCTGGGTCAAGACAGTGGAGAAAAGTAAGAGTATAGGATAAACGTTTCGTCCCAAAATCTCTGTCTGAAGTGTAAATGCATGTCGTGGCTTCAAAAAACCTTCGCATCGTCAAACTTGATATTTTTTTATTATGCGTATAATATGTTGGCAAAAGTATGTGGACACCTGATTATCAAACACGTGCTTTTTTTCCCTTATCTGCTGCCACAAAGTTGTTTAAAAGCCTATATTTTTTCTAAAACAGCTTTGTTTGCTGTAGTGCAAATTCTCCTTAATTGAAAATAAGAGGCCTTATCCTATTCATCATGACAATGCAACTGGTGCACATAGTATCAGACTGTATATTCATTACAGTCCAAAGCCATCCTTATGGTTCTGGAGTTGCTCAGTAACTTATGTGGAACCATCTTTAAGGTGTTGTGTCCCCTAGAACAATGGAAAACCTGGAGAGGCAGTATGAAAAAGAAATAAATCTTCTTTGGCTTACCAAAGTTGCTGTAGAGACCTCAAGTTTCCTCCACAGAGTCCTGATCTCAACCCCACTGACCACTTTTGGGATGATCTGAAACATCAGCTGAACCCTAGGAATCCTCACCCACTCACTAATGCTTTGATGGCAGAATGAGTGTAAAATCCCCACAGCCAAACCCGAGAAACTAGTGTAAACGCTTCCCAGTGGAACGAGAGCGAAGGGTATTAAAAGTGTGATCACACCAGTATATGCTTTTTGAACATCCCACACTGTATATCCACATACCATAATTCTGCTTTGCTTATAATAAAATACATCACGATTTAATTACACTGGTATGTTACACATAACAATCTGCACATGTAACCGTTACAAGTGTGATCACTTGGGGAGATCAGATCATCCATTGCTGATTTGTTATAATGGATCATTTCAAAATGTATAATTTTTCTGTTGTTTTTTTTTGTTCAGGCAGCACAAAAACCGTACAGCAGTACAGACTTAGTGGTCGTTGTTGGCTCCTTTCATTCCAAGTTGAGTTTGTACTGACTGAGATTCAGGTAAGGAGATTTTATTTTAAACACAAAATATATTTATTATTTAAATCTTTATAGATCTTGATCACTGTTATATTTAATACTGAATTCGACCACTTTTGGGTCTATTTTATGTTGGGCTGCTGCTATTGATTATTTTAGTAATCGAGCATTCTAGCGATTATTCCATGGATTAATCGATAAATCAGATAAGAAGTAATTTTTTGGTCATTTCTTTTATTATTAAAAAGCAATACCAAACAAAAGATATAATAATACAGGTCTCTTAAATATAACAAGTAATTCGTTTTTCTTTTTAGAAAAGCCTCCCTCACCTTGTCTCCAAAACGCCCTACATGCGCTGTCCCTCTAATAAACTTCTAATCCTGTCCATCCTCATCACGCCCAATGAAAACCTCAACATCTTCAGCTCTGCTACCTCCAGCTCCACCTCCTGTCCACCTCCATTACTCAATGCCACTGTTTCTAAACCATACAACATCGCAGGTCTCACCAGAGTCCTATAAACTTTTCCCTTTCACTCTCGCAGATACTCTTCTATCACAAATCACTCCTGCTATCACTCTTCTCCACCCACTCCACCCTGCCTCCCCACTTTTCTTCACTTCTCTAACACACTCTCCATTACTTTGCACTGTTGATTCCAGATACCAGAACTCCTCCATCTTCTCCACCTCTTCTCCCTGCAACCGCACCACTCCACTGCCCTCCCTCTCATTCACACACATGTACTCTGTCTTACTCCTACTGACTTTCATTCCCCTTCTCTCCAGCACGTACCTCCACCTCTCCAGACTCTTCTCAACCTGCTCCCTACTCTCACCACAAATCACAATATCATCCGCAAACAATCTTGTTAAAAACTTCACTGCCATCTCTCCTAAACATCTCCACACTTCTACTGGTCCTACTGACTTTTTCAATCTTCATTCTCTTCATAGCTGGAAAAACTGCATCTACAAATTGAGGAAAAATTTCATAATAATGTTTCTCAACATCAAATTGCGAAGACTAAATATCTCATCATCTATAGAACATAATATCATCAAAAGATTTGGAGAATTTATAGAAATCTCTGCACAAGGGATGAGGGTGAAAAATCAATATTGGATGCTTGTGATCTTCAGGCCTTCCAGTGGCACTGTATTAAAACAGGCATTGTTTTGTAATGGAAATCACTGCCTGCGAACACGGTTTGCCGTGTCATACACAAAAGCACATCACAAATGCTCTAGTGATATAAAGAGGGATATTTTCCCAGCACATTGTTTAATAGTTGATATCATTTAAAGGGTTCTTTCTTTCTTACAGTGGATATGGTAGAAAATGATGGCTACGTAAGAACTTCAGGCTCCATATCTTGTGTGGAATAACTTTTCTCAGCACTAGAGGGCAGTTCAACACCACCATCTACATTAAGGGGTGTCTTGTTGGGTACAGATTATGTATTAATGATAGACCATGTTAGATAATTTATAAAAGGTCTCTAAATTTATAACATATTCAGTGTTTTGTAAATAGTGTTTTGTAGATGTAGACTAAGGTAGTTTGGTGAATATTTCATTGTGTTGCATTTTTAAAACTGTCATTACAAGGCCAAATGTACATCACACTTTAATGACCAGAATATATTTGTATTATTACTTATTGTTATTGTTGTCTTTGTTGCTGCTTAACATAATGCTTATTAAATGCATCCTAATAAGTGATCACTGATTTTACCAATTTAACATTCCATTTTCCAGCAGAAGTTTTTGCTCTTTCCCACCTTTAGCGCTCTGTTTATAATTGTGTGTATTGGGAGCTGTGAAAGAATGCTTAGCTTGGAAAACAAACTATCCAATTATTGCTAAGCCAGACCATATGAAGAACTGTACCTTTTAATAAATGGCGTTGTTTTTTGCAGGATGGTGAAACCACCCTGAAAAAGGTGACTGACCTTAACATTATATCAGATGGAGCCGAGTTTAAAGACTTGTGTGGATTTCTGTCAAGGTGGGTTCAATCTCTGTTTACTGCAAGATATGAAGCGCTAGGCTACTTCTATGGGACGCTCACATTGCGTCTACTCTACACTAGCAAGCATTCTCAAGTTTCTTGTAGTTTGTCACCATTGCTGCTTGCGGGGGTCCACAATTGATTGATCAACAAATATTTTTGTGCACAAACAATGCACATGTATGTGTGTATTTACTACATACATGCTCCTGATCGTACCTGTACATGGTATACCTAGTGTTAGAAAAGTGTAATTGCAGGTGAACTGACTACAAAGTGCTATTATCCCACTTACTGTTAAAATCAGCATAATCAACAGTTACACTGTGGTATCAAAAAGTTTCGAGACTAGTTTTGTAACACGGCAACAGATGGCAGCACATGGCTGAACACACAGTCACAGGAAGCACCGACCTTCATAAATCAGCCAAAAGACATGTTTACTTGAGGAGCTGTGTAACTACTTCACCACGTCTGCTGTTCTGACCACGTAAGGTCAGACCAGATTTGGCTCCTGCGGACTTCACACTCTTCTCGAAGATGATCCAGCGCAAAAGGGGCCATTTTGACACCATTGTGGAGGTCCAGCACGAATCATAGAAGGTGCTGGATGCGCTTCGAAAAGAAGACTTCCATGACACATTTCAGAAGTTGCAGGAATGCTGAGAACACTATTGATGTGCAAGAGGACCTTTTTTAAGGTGATAGTGGTGTAAACGCAGATAAATAAAGCACTTTCTCCTAAACGGAGCTAGACTCTTTTTGATACCACCTTGTATTATTGATTTTGTTGCTCACACAGTTGAGTCAGACAGGTGACTCAACTGAAATCTAACAAACCTGTGTGAATCTGAAGATTCCTTGAGAGTGTTGAATGGCTCATCAGACAATTTTGTTTGCCCAGTGCAGTTTTAAGTGTGTTTTTGTATGGTTTTCAGCCATAGCCACACTTCAGAGAGAATTTTGCAACTGACAATGAGCCCAAAATCGACAAGTCTTACATAGTCCTATCCCTTACACTGCAATACATTACTGTTACATTTAACAGTTAAAAAAAAAAAAAAAAAAAAATCAAGTATTGTTGCAGGAATTCTTTGAAACTGCACAATAAAAGTGGGAATAATAAATCTGTATATTTTGCATGAGTTCAGCATTCATCGCCAGCTTTCATCTTTTCCACTAAGTCCTAAGGGTCCCTCATGATATTTTGTTGACCAAGTTGATCATCATCATGATAATAGTGAAACAGAATGCTGGTACCCACCAGGACTCCCTGGAGTTTTGGAGAGCCAGGATCTAATGAATATGACTAAGGCATTTATACCAGTTATCTATCTAACAGATATTCCATTCAAAGCATCTTGAGATACTTTATAACAGCAGTGTTTTGTTTATAGGCTAGATCTTTTTAGAATGATTTACATCCCTATAAAGATGCAGACCACAACTCCCATGATCCTCAGCCTGCAACCTCATCATACAACCTCCACTCAAGCATCTAGCCCTGCTCATAGTCACCTGATTACAAATGACACTCATCTGTTTGCAATCGCACTGCTAATAATTACATAAGTCCCTTTGGACTGCCAGATATACTTTGCGAATCTCGCTGCAGCATTGAGTCTGAGACGATTCCAAGTCTTTATCTTCCAGCGTTGATTAGTGTTCGGCTGTAGTTTGTGTCCTGTTTACCCATTTACATTTACATTTGCGGCATTTAGCAGACGCCCTTATCCAGAGCGACGTACAAAAGTGCTTTGAGTCTCTAGTAATGAATAAATCTACACTGGTATGCTAGATTACAAACTTAATATAAATATAACCCTTGAATTCTACAAACTTGGAAAGTGCTAATTTAAGTATTTCAGGAAGAGGTAGGTCTTCGGTCGTCGCTTGAAGATAGTCAGGGACTCTGCTGTACGGACATTTAGTGTTGTTTAGTTTATCCATGTTTATCCAGATTGCCTCACCATTAGCCTGCTTCACATTTCTAATTGCCCAGGCATTGAAATTGTCTGCCATATTGGGTTAAACACAACCAGGACACATTGCACTGTTTATTCGCTTCTTAACAGAAAAAACTACTGTTTCTGTAACAAACTATAAGATGAGGATATTCAAGTTATTCATTTATTTGAATTCCACAATCAATAATTCACAAGAGGGTGATGTGATAACAGAAAATTATAGATTTTTCATTTATTAATGAACCATCATGCAATGTAACCGCTTATAAATACAGTTACAATTAATGCTGTAGAACCTGCATGAGACAAGTTAGTTCCTGTTATCACTCTCGTTATAGCAACTATAAACTTACATTCGAGGTCCTCTGTCCTGCAGTGCCTTCTTGATTATTAATACTTATTTCATGTTGTACATGTTTCTTATACATGTACCTTCCGCTTGTTAACATTTGGTCGAAATCTTGGCTCGTTGGCTCGTTTAACAGCTCTACACTTGGATTTCTTGTGATTATTGTCTGTAAAAACAGGTCTGGTGCTAATTCAGGGTGCATCACGTAAGAAATAAGATCGTCAAAGCCAAAAAAAGAGAGTTTTTGTACGTGTCTGAAAACAGTAAATCACTGCCAGTAGATTCCATCAGCTGATTTAATGGAATAACTGATATAAGGAAAACTAAGTACTTTTTTTTTTTTCTTTTTTTTTATAACTCTTGCTGAACTTTTCCATTATTACACTGATCATTTTCATATTATTAACCTGTTGAGACACGAATGAAAACAAAAACTTCGACTCTTAACTGTGACCAACTTCATGGTCTGTGGATGCACATCTGGATCATATTGTCTGGTCTGAGATTCTGTCCTGGCACTTGGATGTGGAAAAATCCTTCAGACATCGATTTGCACATACGTCTGTGCAGACGGGGTTTTTTTTTGTTACGTCTCAAGAAAGGCTGTTTTAAAATCATTATTTTCCATGTTAGGTTGAGTAAAAGCAGTTTCTGAAAACAGTCAGGATCACAGACCTGAGTGATTAAAATTTGGATTTTCGATTTTCAGAGAGCTGAAGTGATTAGTTTAATAATTTCAGCATGCCATAATTATTTCAGTTATTTAAGTTATTTGAATGTGAACATGTGGCATGCAATGTGTGTGAGCTACAAATGATTGCTGTAATATCTAGCTAGCCAGTACACAAATGCCATTTAAAATATATTCACCTTAACTCTTGTTTTTAAATTTAACTTTGCAGTTATATCATTTCAGTGTATT
This sequence comes from Silurus glanis, assembly GCA_014706435.1. Lineage (NCBI taxonomy): Eukaryota > Metazoa > Chordata > Actinopteri > Siluriformes > Siluridae > Silurus > Silurus glanis. The sequence continues at coordinate 3,306,315 of JAAIIK010000053.1, read as the reverse complement.
TATAAATAGTGACATTGCTTAAAATATCAGATTTTAGCATCTCCTTTTGAGGCAGGTGGAGCAAAAATGGTGAGGTTCCTTTGATTTGCTTTACATTCTTGATGTTGCGCACTCATGGTGCACCATGCTTACTGCCCCATTTAGCTGGAATTCCTATTGCACCTGCTGTTCAAAACCGGGAACTGCAGCATCACTAACTCTTTAGTGCTGTGAGGCAGAGGTCCCCAAACAACGGGTCACGACCGAGTGTCAGGCCTTGGAAGAGTTGCTACCGGGTCATGAATACTGTATGTCTATAGATATAACACTCATTTATTCAGCGATTTGCCTTTTACGAGCCAATACTACATACAGAGTGATTAAAAAAATATTTTAATATTTGTAACAGCTCATTATTAAACATCCCTTAAAAGTTTTTTTTTATTGGAAGATATAAGAAAAGATCAAGTGATAATGGAGCAAAAGTGAAAAAGATAGCTTGTAGAGCTCCTCATTTTCTAAACGAAAGAAGATTTTCCAAACAAAATTGGTTTGTGCTGGACAAAATGTTGAAAATTCCTGCTGTAGACAAGCAATAGAGGCACATTGGGGCAGGAACCACATTGCCCCATGCTCTATAATTAATGGTGTGTAATTGTGTATTGCTTTTTATGTCAAATCAGGTGAAAAATACCTTTAAAACCTGGTTTAAACATACCTTGCAGACCTTGGTTTAGAGCATTAAATTGAAATAAAATGTATCTTCAGTGTATAATGACATCACATTATCAGATAATGTACATTGAATTTGTCGTTTTTCATATGAACAAAAGTTCATAAAGTATAAACAAGATAAGTAAAAAAAAAAATGCAACTACTCAGATACTATAATAAAACTATAAACTGTATGTGCAGAGGTTAAATACAAACAAAATCAAAATTCTGGTCACATAAAACAAATACAATTCTGATGTACATTTAAAGAACTGAGAGTTGAATTTGTATAATTCCAAGTAGGATATCGATTATTTTAGTAATCGAGTTTTCTACTGATTATTCCAACGATTAATCGAGTACATTTAAGACGTAGAGCGATACTAAATATACAAGCGAGAGTGAGACGGGTATCTGAACACTTTTTTTTTTTATTTTATTATTATTTTTTATAGATAAATGAATTTTTTTTTTCTCCTCGCTGTTTTCTCCCAGTTTCTCCAATGCTTTTTATTCTACAGCGTCTCCTGTGTTTACCTGTCCAGAGCACTGCAGAGTTTAGCGGGTGGTGCATCAGTAATAATTATCCGTGGGGAAACGCAATGCTCCATGTGTAGTTAAATTGACTAAACCCATAATTTTTTGTATTCGAATTACTCGAGTACTCGAGGAATCGTTTCAGCCCTAATTCCATGTACACCCATTCTTAACCTGCTCTACCTTCCTTCATTGATGATGATGACTTTGCTACCTTATTTGACAAGGTCTTCTTTAATAAAGAAAACAGTGAAGTAAGAACTGTGAACAAAATTACAATATTACCTTTATATATTTTTTTAATAATCACCTCTGGTTAATTATATCAGTATGTGTTGATTAGTGGCTAGAATCCGAAGCTAAGTTAGCTAACTGTCTGTTAACATAACTGGTAATATAATGTGCTTTTTCACGAATTCTGTTGCCCATGAGTCGGCTAGTTAGGCTTATTCATATGGTTAGTAATATGACTCAAAGGAATAAGTGTTATATTAGTGAATTAGTATTTACTATTAGCTGGTCAAATCTTGATATGATTAAGCTAACCGACTGTGAAATGCGAGTGCGTGTTTGTTACACAGCAGTTACAGCATATTGAAAGCCAAAAGAAGAGGCAGGCTATTTGTTCAAGATACTATAAAAACGTCATTTCCAAAAGATTTGTTGAAAACAGAAACTCTATCAAACAGCATTTAATGGGGCATTACACGCCATCAAACAAGCTGGAGCGATTGAAATGTAAGAATGAATTTTATCTCATTGGCCAATGAACTAAAACAAAAAAAATGTAACAGCATGCTGTTAAAATAGCCCAGGAAGGCCTTACATGGCCTAAACAAGCTCCTGTGTTGAAATGAAATTTATAATTATTATTATTATTATTATTATTTTTTCTTGGGCCATCAAAGTAAAAAATCCATGCCCCAATATCACAAAGCTGTCATTTTTCAGCACCAGGGCATCTTACTTCATCTAATGTAAGTCGGTAAATGAGTAACAAATCTAAACAAAACAGAAGACACATAAACCTACAGTTTGCCATTGAATTATACAGGTGCATCTCAATAAATTAGAATATCATTAAAATGTTGATTTATTTTAGTAATTCAATACAAAAAGTGAAACTTATATATTATATAGATTCATCACACACAGACTGATATTTCAAGTGTTTATTTCTTTTAATTTGAATGATTGTCTTATAGCTAATGGAAACCCAAAATTTAGTATCTCAGAAAAATGTTAATATTGTGAAAAAGTTCAATATTGGAGACTCGTGGTGTCACAATCTAATCAGCTTTAAAATCAGCATTAAATCCAAACACCTACAAAGGTTTCCTGAACCTTTAAATGGTGTCTCAGTCTGGTTCAGGCTGCACAATCATGGGGAAGACTGCTGACTTGACAGTTGTCCAGAAGGCGATCATTGACACATCTGTCTACCAGGATGCTTTAGAGCACTTCATGCTTCCCTCTGCTGACCAGCTTTATGGAGCTGCTGATTTAATTTTTCAGCAGAATTTGGCACCTGCCCACTGCCAAAAGCACCAAAAGATAGTGTTGGTGTGTTTGACTAGCTAGCAAACTCACCAGACCTGAACCCCATAGAGAATCTATGAGGTATTGTCAAGAGGAAAATGAGAAACAAGAGGCCAAAAAATGCAAATGAGCTGAAGGCCACTGTCAAACAAACCTGGGCTTCCACACCACCTCAGCAGTGCCACAGAATGATCACCTCCATGCCACACCGAATTGAGGCAGTAATTAAAGCAAAAGGAGCCCCTACCAAGTATTGAGTACATATACAGTAAATGAACATACTTTCCAGAAGACCAACAATTCACTAAAAATGTTTTTTTGATCTTATGAAGTATTAAAATTTTTGGAGATATAAAAATAAATATATAATAAACACTTGAAATATATCAGTCTGTGTGTGATGAATCTATAATATCCGAGTTTCTGTATTGAATTACTAAAATAAACTTTTTAAGGATATTGTAATTTATTGAGAGGCACCTGTATAACTTTTCGAAGAACAAACTAACAAATGAATTCTTACATTTTCTGCTACCAAAAGTTTTAGGTGGATGTGAACAATAGAGCTACATAACTGAATGTAATATGCAAACTTGGAAAATGTGGTATTTGAGAAGGGGTGTGCTAGATAACTAAATTATTATAAAGAGTCATTAGCTAAATT
>JAAIIK010000053.1:3281811-3302482 GCA_014706435.1 Silurus glanis | reverse complement strand
TATATATATATATATATACATACATATATTAGTTGCCAAGTTACGATGATTCAACTTACTTTTTTCAACGATTATTTTTATTTTATTTTACGATGACGATCCCGACAAGATGAATTGTAAAATTATTAACATTTTTACATTTACATGCAAACGTAGCAGCGTATACGTCCCCGCCTTGCGAGACGCCTTACTATCACCCACAAATGACAGAGTACAGTTGTCTCAGTGTTAGAACGTGTGTTTTTGGTGTTTCGAACCCCATTCTTAACTCTTGTCTCGCTCCTTTTTCTCGGCGTTGCTGGACACTGAAACAGAACATGTCTGGCTCCACCCTCCCCTCGTGAGCTGGTGCTCGTCCACACGCCCACTGCCACATATGTATATACTGTAAAGTTTATACGTTATTGTACTGGAAATTGCTCTGTTTTGCTAAATTATGTACTGTAATTTGTTGTCATTACTTCCCCATACCATTCTTTAAGACTGCTGGGATTTATTTTATTTTATTAATGCGACCATTTTTATCAAAAATATAAATAAATAAATATAAAAGAGGCAAATTAAAACCTCCAACGCAACACACATTTATTCACGACGTCCTTTCTTTACTCAGATATTTAAAAAAAAAAAATGTTTAGAGAAAAAAAAAAATGTGAATCACTAAACATTTGTTCTAATGATGCGCCAAGTCTCAAATCAAGCACCAAATTCCGCCATGATGCACAAATCTGTCAATTAAAGCTTAAACTATGGAAACCATTTGGTGTCCTGATTACGTTATTCAAAGCACCATAGTTACTTGAAAACATTTACAAGAATATTTTGTCTTCATGCTCTATGTTGAGTTTGGTTTTACTAATAATAAACATGCAATTGCATGAAGCATCTATATTTGTCCGTGTTGATTAGAGTATTAAAAACTTGAAAAGTATTCGTTTAAGGTACAATTTAGAACAGATAAAAATGTACGTTAAGTTGCGTTTAATCACGAGTTAACTTATGACAATCATTATTATCATAATTAGATCATACAGGTTTTTAAGGTTACAACTATACATTCTTTTTTTGTTATTAGTACAGAAAAAAAGTTGGTTTGGAATTTAAAAGTTTATATTTAAAGTAAAACCAGAAGCAGAAATTAACTAAGCAAAACAACACAACAGGCGAATTAAATTACACACGTAACTCTGAGGTGTGCAGCCTGGGGATTCAATTACATACATTTATCTATCTGTCCATGGGTTGTATTCCATCACACTCCCACACACAGAAATATAGACCAGAGTAAATGAGATACAGGTGCGGCCCATTACCCATTTGTTCTGCATAAGTTTTGCGCTCCTCTCCAGCAGACTCTTGGCTTCTCCCAAGGGACACCCAGAATTATTGTAATCTGAATTGAAAAACATAAAGGACAAAAAAAACCCTTTACTTCTGTTAAGCATTTATTTCATTCTGGACCTTTTTAAATTATTTTAATTTTTTACACAATAGGCTTCAGAATAGTCACTATCTCTCCATCTAACACCCCTGATCAGCTCACAATTCATCTATTCACTCTCTTTTTAAATTATCCCTCCATCTAACGTACTACACTTGACAAGTATTTCTCGACCTAAACTTTTCAGTCTGCATTGTATCTCTGCCTCAGTTTCCCAGACATACAATCAATCCTAGATTCACATTGAAGGAGTGTACAGTATGTGTCATGTCATGTCTGTCATCTCAAGCCTTCAATCCGTTCAAACTGTTTTAACTGTGTTAGTGTACAAGTCAGCAGGAAAAGCAACAGCATACATTGATTTTAAACTGTTTTGGCAACTACAGCAGTCAATTTTAGTTAATTTAGATATATAAATATTTCTGACTTCTTTCTGTTATGAGGAGAAGAATTAATCTATGGCTATTTTTTCCTCTGATTTTCTCCCTAATTTAGTCTTGGCCAGTTCTCCCTCACCCTTCAGGTTTCTACAACCCTGAAGGGGTGAAGGCTTCCTCTGAGCCACCCAACCACATCTTTTTCAAACTGCTGCTTATGCTGCATCATGTGGCAGTGTAACACAAGAAGGAAAATGCTGTACTGTATACCCTCCTATACAACCGTGAATTTACAAATGCTAATGAATAAAGAATTTCACGATCTCTGGATAATAACTCTTCTTTTGTGGCATTTGGGATTCGGTATTAATTTAAGTATTTATTATGGGTATAACTGTACACGTATTCGTACCAAACAGGGCTTTCCGTACGGTGCACATGTGTATCGAATTGAATCTGAGTTACCTTATGAAGATATTAAGAGGTGGACCGCAAGTGCGTTTAGTCTCCACCTCACACTTTGGGCGCAGTGTCACTGTGGCTCCTCACTCCATACCGGAAACACGATTTTGTTTTGCGCATGCACGGAATCCCTGCCACTTCCTGTCATCGCCAACGTTTTTACAACAGTCGGTGATCTGGATTCTCTTGCGTTTTATATGCACAGCTTCAGCTTCTTGTTTTAAAAATGTAAACTGTCGATGTTTACAAATGTCAAAAATAAACTCAAGCAGTTTTATGTTTTGCATTACTTCCCCCAAACTGCACCAAAATTGTACCGAACAGTGACTTAAAAATCGAGGTATGTACCGAATCGTGAATTTCATGTACCGTTACACCCCTAGAGTTTATATACAAAAGTTTGAGAGCTACTGGAAAACCCCTCCCTCAATCATCTCAAGAGAGAAATTTATTTTTTCATTTTTTGTACATTTGAGTGTAATATTCTTACAGAAAACAGTTGAAAATCAATACTTTAAACAAGAGTGCAGTGTCATATGTGAGCTGGATAATCAGATCTTCATTACGAAACCCTGAGAGAGAACCTCTTCTTACACACATACAATATAGACAAAAGTATTGGGACACCTGACATTTCTAGCCATATGTGGTTCCTCCCCGAACTTCTTCAAGCACAAATGTGGAGGCACACAATTGGATATTTAATTGTATTTGTAAAAACACAAAATTAGATTTGGAAAAATAAAAAATACAAATTAGGAACAATTTCCCTAATAAGAGAAAGAGCCCTAAAATGAGAACAAGACATATCACCATCACACAATTGTACCTGTTCCAGCATGACGATGCCCCTGTTCACAAAGCAAACTCCATGAAAATATGGTTTACTTGAGATGGAGTGGAACATCTTGAGTGTCCTACATTAGAGTTCTGACCTCAGCCCTTTTGAACACCTCTGGGACGAAATGTTTGTCCATAAAGTGTGTGTACGCACATGTTTGTTTGTTTGTTAGTATGTATGTGAGAGCATTAACTAAAACCGCTTCACCTGTGTTGTATTTTCGTATGATGGAAAATGTTTTCTTTCAGGTTTGTCTTTCGTTATCTTGGCCTTTACTTCATATCCCTGAGAGACGCAGAATTTTCCATCAGTTCTTTATGGCATTTCTCTAAACACAGACTTGGAGTCTCCACTTTTGTGGAAAGTTGTGTCCCGTGCCACACAGCTCTAGGCTCAGCGTAACTATGAAAGTCTCAAAATGACTCAGGCTTTGCCAACTTGAGCTGGCAGTGCAAGAGCCATGTAGATCAAATACAAGACCACCAACTAGCTGTCTTACATGGCTTTGCCTTTGTTGTACGGAGGTTTTATTTATAAAACCATATTAAAATGTTGAACACAATAACATTTTAAGAGATAATTCCCCCCCCCCCTTGTCTGTTGATCAATAAAAGCATATGCATAGTTCAGCTCTTATCTCTGTCTTTTTTTTTGTTTTTTTCTCTAGTGTTGAAGAGTCAAGGAGCCTTTTCTTGTTCTTCAGAACCCTGAGGTCATATTCAGAAAGATGTAAGCAGCGAACTTGTACATTCCAACACTTTAAGGTAAGAAATAATTGTAGGGCTTGAAATAATCTTTCCTTAGGTGCTTTTTAAGTGCAGGGGTATAGTAGTTTCTATACCCCTGTGTTTTATGTGTGTTTCAGACAAGGTTTTCGATTTATTTTTTCTTTGAGAAACTAATCATTTCTGTAATGCATAAAGAAGTAAAGCCAGGTTTCTGCTCAATCAGATCTGCTTCTGGAAGGGAACTTTAGAAAGTCTGCTTTTAGACACTTAGGGATTTTAACTGCACACATAGCGATCAGCTAGTAAACAACAACCAGCCAGAGAACTGGGTTCTGTTGTCCATTCAAATAAAATGGCATCCCTTTGTGGTCTCCTCCATAGAAGACACTACAGATCTGCATTGTGTTATGGGAAAAGATTAAAGCCATTCAAAAGCATGATTTAAGGTTTACAAGTTACACAACAGTAACTTTGTAATTTGCTTTATTCTGTAGTGATTGTAATTTGAAATCCTAACTGTGCCATAGACATTGTCTGTGGGGCCTAAGGAGAATAATTGACCGTATAGTCTACCCAGTCACAGCAACACAAGCCAATCATGGGTGTCTGTGTGCTCATGCGTGTGGAATAGGGCACGCGATGCTTTCTGCCCTGTAACGCAGCATGAACAGCAGTATGAAAATGTGCATGTGTCTCTGTCTACTTCGGTTCAGAAGCTGTTTTGAAACAGGGGAGCGTTGTGTGAGATTTGAATGGTAACTTCGCGGAGAGAAATGGAGGAAAAAAAAAAACAATTTGAAGGATTTAAATTAACGAAAGCGTGTTATTATGAACTATGTCAAACTTTTATTTACACCGTGAAGGCAGAACAGGTGTTAATTATGACAGGTGAAGTGAATAACACTGATTATCGCTTCATCATGGCACCTGTTAGTGGGTGGGATTTATTAGGCGGCAAGAGAACATTTTATCCTCAATGTCGATGTGTTAAAAGCAGGAAAAATGGACAAGGATTTGGGTGAGTTTGGCAAGGGCCAAATTGTGATGGCTAGACGTCTGGGTCAGTGCATCTACAAAACCTGCAGCTCTTGAATGTGAATACATCAAGAAAATGAAGCAAATGCGCATTTCTTTTTTTCGAAATTTGGTCAGTAAAACCAGTTCAAATGATTCACTGCAGTAAATAGTGATTAACTGTAATAAATAGGTTGTAATGATAAAATAGGCTGTAATGATTAACTGTAATAAATAGGTTTGATAAGCTGGTGGTAGACCTCCTGTGTGTTTTGTGCAATCCCTTTTTGTTCTATTCACAAATCTATACTGGAAAATCACAGAGAAACTGCACAGGCTGTGCTCCCCATCCAAAGTACCCTGTGACTCTCTGAAGACATTGGAAGCCTGTTCAGATGGAAGCATGAGTCATGAGCAGGAGATTTACTGATCATCTTCCTGTTCTGTCTTCCCAGTGCACTGCAGGAACCAGGACAAACATTGGTGTGTGGCTTTAAACACAGCTGTTTAAATTGGCTGTTAAGAGGGTTATACTGTGAATCTTAACCAGTCAGTGAAGAATTCAATCATAATAGTTTCAGAACTACTTGCTACTGCATGTTTCTGCAAGAAGCACATAGCTACACTATATGGACACCTGGCCATAAGATTAATATTTGTAATTCGAACATCCCATTTCACAGTTCATCTCCATTTGCTGATACAATAAGCTTCACTTTTCAGGGAAGATGGTACATTAGATTTTGGAGTGCGCTTCAGCAACAAGGTTTCGGGAAGAACTACATATGGCTGGAAAAGTCAGGTGTGTAATATTTTTGTCCTGTAGGTTACATCTGCCTCAGTAAAGTGGGACGCATGTTTTCAGACATGACTACAGAATGGCAAACGACTCAATATAGTGCTCTATGTAGTAAGTAGAGTGTTTCGGACATACAGTTGGTTGCAGAATAATTTCTGTTTTGGTGGAGGCGTAATATAAACCCTGGTTGCTGTGATGGTAGTTTTAGAGTGCTGGACTTAGCCATTCATTTCTTTTGCTAATTTCACCAAAGACAGGCCTCGTGACAACCACAGCTTCGAACAAATGAAAAGAACACTAATTGTGAAGCAAATGAAAATGGTGATAATTCAACCTATTTTAGCATCATTGAGTAAATTAGTGTCAGTTTCTATTAGATTGCTTTTAATGTAACCCATGACTGACTAACATAACTGAATAAAGCTAATTCTCATGACGAGAGCTGTAAACTAGTCGGAAAAAGGCCAGGAGAGAATAGAGAATCATAGAACAAATTAGTGTCTGTATAGTGCTGGTTTAACCCAATCTGACCTGTACAGTATAAAATGTAAGTAAGTAAAGTATAAATGAGGAGTGTTGTAGTTCTTTCTTTCGCTAGTCCACATATAATTTGCTGTATTACAAAAACAAATGAGACCAACATGCAACAGCCAATCAGCTTTTTGTTATTGGCACAAATCTCTCTTGGATTGTATCACAGACGTAAAACATATTTTATGTTAAGTTTAGCGCTTCTTGACTTGAATATATGAATTTATGGCTTGGTTAAGGCCAATTGCTAACAACGTATGTGTGTGTGTTTTTGATTCATGTTAAATGTCTTAAATTTTATTCTTAATGGTCTTAAGAAATTGTTTTTTAAATTTGACTTGGTAAAACCTGCAGAAACCCTGTTTTTACAGATAACAAAGGGGACATAGGCATAAATATTCTGTATCTAATACAGAATATTAGAGATGAAACTAAATAATGTCTTTGCATTTAATAAATAACTATGTGACTGTTTGGCCAGTAAACATTTGTTTGGTAGCCACAACTTTCCTGGGGCAGGACTTTGAATGTTCCTGTCTAAGAATCATGGTCATAATCAGATATGCTGCACGACATTATGCCATTACTGTTGCCATTTGTTATGGCACTGAATTGATTCCCTTAAAATAATATTCATAACGATATTCATTTTCACCACCACTGCCAACACGGCTCCTACACTGTGTATGAAAGTTTTACTACCATGCGGTTCTTTAGTATATTTCAAATGAGGACTTTTAAACTATTTATTGTCTTGAGAAATGTTCCAGTTATTGCACATCATTCATCAGTCGAATAGTCTTTAACAATCCACTGAGGTTTTAATTTTTTACAAATATTTAGTTTTGCACATTCCTAGCAGTAACTCAATTTTGGAAATGTTTGGGAAAATATCCCAAGAACTTCTTCTCTCGTATTACTTTTAAAAAGTTTTCAATCAAAAGTCTATGAAGTGTGATTGTTTGACAAGTGACTAATAACTGTTTGGTAAAATGCTCAGTCTATTGCATTTCTTTGGCTCCGTGTTTGTACTCTGCACAATGGCAAACTTGAATCTATTCAACAAGCAAAAAACAATGGGTCACAGGTTATTGAGATATGAATATGGAGCCTCCTGTTGTTGTTTGGAAGTGCTCGAGGCTACGCAAAAACATCTTTGGGTTCTTCACTGCCACAATCAAAACATTTTCCAGAAGACTTGTAGAGAATTTTAGAAGTTGTTTATTAGGTTTGAAGTTTGTCTACAACGTTTATGGAAATGCTAGAAATGTGGAATTTGTGCTGCAGTTTTTAGACTTGTGATGGCAGGAGTATTGCAGGCCTGGAATCAATTGAAGTGTTTTACTTTGAGTAATTGATTCAGGTGTTTTAATATCCAGAGTCTTTAATAAACAATCTATCTGCAGAGTTTTGGCAAATTAAAATTTACTGGACAAGAAGAGCTATTTTTGTAGCGGTCTCTTACTCTGAGCTGTCAGGGCAGGATGATGCCCTCTGTATGTCTACTGAAGGTCACACAAATTGTGTAGACCACATTATAATTTATTATGTAAAGTTTTCTATAGAAAAACCTCAATAGAATGGCTCCTGTTTCTTTTTTTATTTGATTAGTTGAGCTTTTTGAAGTTTAATAATGTTTAAAGCACATTAAGCTAATTCTGCCTGCTGGTATACAGTAGAGTACTGGATATATTAACATTAAATACTACTACGCTTTTTTTTAGCTGATTTTAGCTCATAGCAAATAGGGCAAATGGTTAAAGTCATAGTCAGAATATGAACAAATATGGTAGCTGGAATCCAGCATCTCTGCAGTGTTCTTTTTCTTTCTGGAGCTGCGCCTAAACAGAAAGCAGCTGCCTTGATGCCATTCTGCTTATGCATGTTAGTCAAAACCAGAAATTCAGTAAGGAATCAGTTTAAGCCGAGGAGCACTGTTGCATAAAGTCATATTCAAGAACCCAATCAATCAGAATGCTGGCACGTTCTGCAGCAGTCGCCATTCTGAAAGCTTAAACCTAGTGTACAATTTAATACTTCAACTTCATCTTTTGAGAACATCTTCAATATGAACAAATATACATAATATTTCACTTTATGAGATTATGAAAAATATTTAAGGATTCATTGTAAAACTTTAGGTGACTGCTATTTCCTGTGAGCTCTAGTGAGCTGTAGGCAAAAGATCTAACTAGAATTTTTGAAAGTATTCTGTTTTGTCTGGACTGTACTGTCTTGCCTGGAGTGCATAAAAAAAAAGGCAGGCTGTTGTACTTGGGAGGAAAAAAATAAAAGTACACTATTACTTCCAGAACACATTCACAACATATTTTGTTTTCCCAATGCAACTCTGCTTTTGTTCAGGAATTTTTAAAGAGGGTCCCTGATGTGGCTAATGCAAATAACAGGAGTTGTGTTTGTCTGTGCTGCATGCTACTCTGGGCACTGGGGAAAACTTGGGAAAAGTCATGTGACCATATCTTTTTGTACATGGCTCAAGCTTTTCCAGACCTCTTCTCTGTGCTTTATTGTGTGTGTATTGTGGTGGTGGTGGTGGTGGTGGTGGTGGTGGGGGTTTAGAAAACAAATGGGCTAGAACATCGGCGCTTCCACACTACAGAGGCGACTTATTAACCCTGAGGTGGTAGTTTTAGTGGTTTCCAGAGCTTCAGACTAGGAACAAGAACTTAATCTTTCTTTGATAAATTCAGAATTCCTTTCAGCAATGGACTTAATATATAAGCCTCATACATACTGTGTTTAAGTCATTTTCTGTTAGTTCGTTTGTAAACAATTTGTTATGAAATGTATTATGATAGACCTGCTAGTCAAGCAGACATTTTGTGAAGGCAACTTCCATGTTTCCTGTACATGACTACTTTGACACTATACCCAGTCATATTTTTGACCATCCATAAATTTTTGATAAGCTATAAATTGATTGACCAGATTGTGATATGTTCAGGGACGAATAAAATCTTTGATATAAAGCAGTATAACCGATAATGAATGAATTTTATTTTGATACTCCTTATTAACTTATTAATATACTAATATATACTGAACAAAATTATAAACACAACACCTTTGTTTTTTCCCCCATTTTTCATGAGCTTAACTCAAAGATCTAAGACTTTTTCTATGTACACAAAAGGCCTATTTCTCTCAAATATTGTTCACAAATAGGAAGCACTTCTCCTTTGCCAAGAGAATCCATCCACCTCAAAGGTGTGGCAGATCAAGATGCTCATTAGACAGCATGATTATTGCACAGGTGGGCTTTAGGCTGGCCACAATAAAAGGCCACTCTAAAATGTGCAGTTTTATCACACAGTACAATGCCACAGATGTCGCAAGTGTTGCGTTTATAATTTTGTTCAGTATATAAACTTTATTAAAATAGACAAAAAGGTTGGTGGACACATGACCACAAGATTCATATGTGCTTTATGTGCATCCCATTCCCCATTTAGTCTCCATTTGCAGATTTAATGAACTTCACCCTTCTGGGAATATGTTGCACTGCACCAATTTGTGGAGATTTGTGCTCATTCAGGCACAAGGGTGTTAGTGAAGTCAGGTACTGATAGTAGGGTGAGGAGGCCTGGGGTCCAGTTCATGTTCAGAGCTCTATAGCAGGCCACTCAAGATCTTCCACTCAAGCCTATGCAAACCCTATCTTCATCATGCTGGCTTTGTGCACAAGGGCATTGTCATGCTGGAACAGAGTTTGTTCTCTTAGTTCAAGTGAAGGGAAAATGGAAAGAGACCACATCCAAAAACCACCCTATACAACTGTGTGCCTCCAAATTTGTCAATTTTGAGAAAACACATATGGGTGGAAGAGTCAGGTTTCTCAATTCTTTTGTCCATATAGTGTGTATTTTACCTTATTTTTGTACAAGGTTCCTCACAAAATTAAAATAAATATATTTATACATTCGATATAAATACACACACACAAACACACACACACATGCACACAAACATGCACACACAGCGGTAATATATTTTTGACATGTGTGACTCTTCATCTTACCTTATGGATCTCAGTAATATGCAAAATGGTGCAAATAATACAAAATAAACCTGGGTAAAAAATTATCCCAGTGTTGCTGCTTAGTAAATCTATTTAGCTGTTATTGAAAACTCGATCAGTGGATGATGTTTGGATTCCCACACAGTAAAGTAACTTCAGGGGTTTAGTTGACCCAGTTCCTCTCTGCGACTAAGATGAATAATGATCATTTAAGACGAGTACACCAAATATTTCTCTGTAATATGGAGAACAGCTTAACATCAATCATCCCCTTGTGAGGCTTTAATATATACTTTTTCTCTCTCAGACAGTTTATCATGTTGCTAATTTAACAAACTTCTGCCAGTCCTAATGGCTATTTCATCTCGCTGTCTTAATGCTAAAAGAGATTGCTAGTAGTGTATGGTTTGTGTCAAAATAGGAATAAAATTCCATGACATGATGGCAATGAAAAATTGGAAGTGAAGTTGCAGAAGCAATATGGAAACCATTCCATTATTTATTTGGAGCACAGTGCTGCGACGACTGCCAAATTGGCCAACAGAATGGAATAATGTTAACCCACATTTTCCAGATCTCTTTGTGTGCTCAACCTCAGTTTGCTTTTACAGTTTATATGATTACTTGAACTGGGTTTTCTCTGTCCCATGGAAGGCATTTTTTTGCAATAATGAGTGATGCCAAGACAGCCTGGAGGCATACTTAAGAAAAAGAAAAGGAGTGAGATTTATTAAAATAACTATGAAAAACAAAAAGGTATAGCATAATATTTTAATATCATGTATAACTGTACAGCCTACTTGATTATTTGCACATAGGTAGCAATCACATAAATAGTTTGGTTCTATCAAGATAGAGTGACTACATCCTTGTAGACGCATGTACGTATGGAATGAATGCTAATGAGCTTGGCTTGACTTCTTAAACAGTACAAGTGAAAACAGTTCACATAATATTGAAATGCTGCAAGTGTCCGCTTTTATGGAAACCATAAATTACTATGCAGCTTTCAACAGAATTGTTATTGTGTGTGTGTGCGTGTGCATGTGCATGTGTGTGTATATATATATATATATAATTACATTTAACAATTACATTTAAGCCACAGAGTTCAAGAGAAATTTCAGTACTTACATAACATAGTAATCAACAATTCACGTACCCTGCTTTTGCAAGGTGACAAACTGGACATAAGACACTTTTCTGTCCATAGTTCTTTTCTTTTAAGGCACAAGATAGGGGTGGGGTGATGGTGGTCGTGGGTGGAAGGGGAGGGTTTTTTTTTTTTACGGGTTTTTTTCAGTGGTACCGTCCAATCGGCAAGGACTGCAGACAAATAAAGTAGTTGGGGTCCTTTGCGAGGATCACTGGGTTTCCATCCATCCTGATCTCATTAATGTTGGGCCGGATGTAGTAGGTGTCATTGCTTTTGCAGAAGGTGTCGGCAGTAACGGTTGTAACGTTGTTGTTCTACATGAAAGAAAACAGAATAGCCGGTATGCGCTTAATTAACAACATGGTATACTTGAAATAGTATATATGAATCCTAACATTATAAACTAGAGATAAACTCAAATTCATATACCTGAATGTGAAACGTGCGCACGCTCTCTGGAATTACTGGAACTGCTTCCAACTGATTGTGGGCAAGATATAGATTTCTGAGTTTGCTTAATTTCTGTAAGAAAGATTCAGCACAAACACTTGCTCAGACTTTAGATTCAAATACTTGACTTAAAAAAAAAAAAAAAAAAAAGTCTGTGCTCATGTATTTAAAAGCCAAAAAAAAAAAAAAAAAAAAAGTGCTAAACTCCCGAATGTCCCTGGCTCCCTTTTAGCAGTCTCATTAAGAGCAGTAATGTATTTACATCAGATGAACACAGACTTGACTGTTCAGCAAGCTGTTTTTTTATGCTCTGTGCCTCAAACAGATGTCACATGTCTGCTTCTTCAAGAGGCTGCACTGGAACAGTGTTAGGCATTACACAATTCATGGCTCTGTACCTTGAAAGCGTTGGCTTTTACTCCTCTGGTCTTGAGGCGGTTGTGATTGGCGTTAAAGGACATGAGCTTGGGTGGTAACATTGGCAGCTTCACAAGCTGGTTCTCGGCGACGGAGAGTTCCTCCAACAACGTCTGCTTCATGAAGGCCCCGTCCTCAATCTCCGAAATTAAGTTTCCAGTCAGATCTATTCTTTTCAGTGTAACTGGCCAATAGACAAATATATTGCACAAGAATTTAGCAATTGCTACGTTACTCAATATACTGTACTAATAACGGTACTGTATATCTTTGTGATGTCTTGAAACAATCTTAATTATTACAAGAAACCTCTTGAGAAGTAGTAGATAAGTAGATAAGCACATGCACTACTTTCTTTCTAACATGTATCTTTGATCTTTTATCACATCAGAAAGACAGTGGTGTAAGACATCTTGTATTATGATATATGGACAATTTCCCACCTTTAGGCTTTTTTTTTTTTTCTCAAATCCCCACAGTTAGATAGATTATTAAAGTAAATACGCTTTCCTACACAGGGCAACAAAAACAACAAACAAGCAAAAAAACACCACACACGCACCAACATCCCCAAAGTCTTTTGCGGTAATCTTTTTTATCTTGTTGTAACGAGCATACAGATAGGCTGTCTCTTTAGGAAGAGCCGGCACCGATGTCATATCGGGGTCGACTTCCTCACAGTACACCGATCCAGTCAGACACACACACAGCAGACATGTTGGAAGGTCTGTAACATGATGAAACAAGGATATGTTACTCATTTACACTGCTGCTGTGGCGAAATAGGATCACATGCTCACTCCCGTCTTAAAGACCTGCTATCTGTCAATAAGGCCACTTTGCTGAAACAGATCATGAAATATAATTCAGTTGTTTGATACACAAGGTAATCAGTGATGCAGCTACTTTACCAGAAGCATCCGTTTCTTCAGGTTTGAAGTCATCCGGATCATCAGCAGCCAGGAGAACGCCGGTGTCTATCTGTTAGGAAATTTTAAAAAACAATGGAATTGATCACAAGCAGCACTTAATCTATGCAACAAAATGTCGGTCAAATTGTTTTCTGATTTAACAGTGTCGGTTCTTTTAACGGAACAACCCTTTCAAAAATACTTTTCCAGCATGCCTTGGCAGTCACCCTGGATTGTATAGCCTGTCAGGACTTGGAACACTCTAAGAGACAGGTGTGTTACTGCTTCGAGCCCTAACCCCTGGGTTTACATGGAGCTGCTAGGTGGGTGGGAGCACTTTAGCCTGAGGAAACTTGGTGTTATAGTGCTGAGTAATCACATTTAATCCACCAAGCACACAAGCCAAACGCTGGATCCCATTGTTGGAACTGAATTTAGATTAGAGCCTGTTCCCAATCAATAGTGTTTATTTTAACACAATACAAAGTCTGGTTTCGAAAGTCCTGACTCAAGGAAGTGATTTCACTGTACAGCAGAAAGTAAACAGTTTTACAGATGTGGCATGCAGCTTTGTAAACCAGAATATTCTGTTAAAACACAAACATTCACAAATTTTGTATGACTGCATTTCTTCTGACTGAATGCATGTAGCTGACAATCCAAGCACATGGCAAAAAAAAAAAAAAAAAAAAAAAATTTACATGCAAATGTGCATACAAATATAACTGTTGAGGATCCCAAACACAACTTCTGACCAATCACTTATATTTTAAAAACTAAAAGATAAGCTAATGCTGCATATTCATATTTAGTAATACAATGTTGTTCATTGTTTTGAACATATTTCTAAAGTTTGTGCTTAATAAAAAAAAAAGTCATCAACCGTAATCATGTGCATATGTAGTAAAAATGTAAATGTACCTTTTCCATCCAAGTGTCCAATTCAGGCTCGTCAAACTTGAGTGGAAGCTCCATTGACTCTAGCTGTTGCTCTGTCCCAGAGATTAATATCACCCATGACGCAAATATAAAGGTAGTAATAAGCATTCCCGGTCTGGTCCCCATCGTTTGTGTGCAAGCTCCGGGATGTACTTGTTGCTCTGATACAGGCGTTACACAGCAGCACACGCAGCGGTTGGCTATTTTCTCGCAGCCTGAGAGTAAAACGTGATCTGTCAAATCAGTATTTAAAGCTACATGTGGAGCTGCCAAGGGATTCTTAAGCAAGAGTTTATGGAGCAGACTTTAACCCTTTGCATTCTCTCTGCGCCGGCTGAGCTACTGCGTCTCCGACGGGGCTCTAGTCATGTCTGTGGGCTGTTCTCTATTTAATCACCTCGAGAGTTGAAAGCTGTAAAACGTCTAGTCACTTGTGTAGTGCTGTAAAGTGCTGGCTGATAATCTCATTTGTTTAGTAAAGGGGCATATTAAATGGGAAGTCTTTTCATTTTTCATTTCTTTCTCCAATGTAAGCCAACATTCATTTTGGCTCACTGTTTCCGCATCGCGATTGAATTTATTGAATTAAGAGATATGTTCTAGTGGTTTGCAGTGTAACGCGAGAACGAGAAGTTCGGATTTAATAAACCGTCCGACTCGCTATTCATCATTGCTTTCTGTCACACAACATAAATATTATTGCTTTATTGGCGTATTTTGGTAGAAAGCGGCGCATTATTAAATCATCATCCTGCAAATTTGGAACTGAAAAGGGAATTAAGTGTAGCAAAATCTGCGGGAGTAGTGTGTTTTAATAAAAGCACATTCAAACAAAACAAGGTTAATAGAGAACATCTGACTGTAATCCCCCTTCGTGTACCTCGAGACGAGAGGAGAAGGGCCCCTAGAAATAAACATCCAAGGGATGGAAACAAGTGGACTGAAACCAAAGTCTGCTACAGGTGTGTTAGCAATTATAAGAACTTGTAAAAATTTACTATCCGGGAACAATGCCAAAGTACTGGAAAATGTCTTCTCAGTCATTGTAGTTACTGTAGCTTAAATAAACAAAACAAACAGGTACCTAGTACATTTACTCTTAAGGAGCTGCATGACAGCTGCACAACAGCATTGGTTTCTACAAATGAAAACTTGCAGTGTCAGGGTTTTAAAACTTCAGAAATAAATATATGGCAATTAAATCTGAGGGTTTTTTATTTATAGATTGCACAGACCGAACCACTTACTGTATTTTCCAGACCGTTAACTGCCAGAGTATACGATACCCCTTAAAGTCTGCTTAAAGGATCATACCAATATTTACATTCCTTGGCTCTATAAGTCACATTAACCAGGTTGTATTTTTCAATGATTGTATTTTTAAAATTGCACTTCAGAAATAATAGCTAGTGTAGTCTAATTTAGTTTTTTGAGGGCAACAAAGTATACTGTCTGTAACCCTGTACTGCAGTACTGCCCCCAAGCCTGCAAGATTCCAGTGTACACTCACTGTTTGTTGTGTTGTATAATCCAATATGGGCAATAGAATGCAAGAGCTTTGTAGTTTACCTTCTGTGGACCATTTAAGAAGAAATCCTAATATGTCTGTTTGCATATAGGAACTGAGGAGACCAGTTGCTGGAGTTTTGGGAGAGGTACACTGTCCCATTCCTCAACAGTCCTTAATCTTTTTTTTTTTGTCACTTATTTGATTTCATGATGTGCCAGATGTTTTCATTTGGTGAACGGTCTGGTCTGAAAGTTCAGCATCTGGACTCTTCCACTAAGAAGCCATACTGTTGTAATGCAGTATGCAGCATCATCTTGGTGTAATAAATCAAGGCCTTCTCTTAAAAAGATGCTGTCTGGATAGAAGCATATGCTCTAAAACCTGTATATACCTATCAGCATTGATGGCGCCTTACCTGATGTGCACAAGGCTTATTCCAAAGGCACTATTGTACCCCCATACCATCACAGATGCAGTTTTTGAATTGTCTGGAGAATGTGACATCCATGGTTTCCAAAAAGAACTTCAAATTTTATTTTGTCTGACACACAACAGTTTTCTACTTTCCTTCAGTCCAATTTAAATGAGCTTTGGCCCAGAGAAGATGACAGCGTTTTTGGATCATGTTCACATATGGCTTCTTCTTTGCATGGTAGAGCTCTAACTTGCATTTGTGGATGACACGAAAAATTGTGTGCACAGACAGAGATTTTTCTAAGGTGTTTCTGAGACCATGCAGTGATTTCCATTACAGAATCATTCCTGTTTTTAACACAGTGCCACTTAAAGACCTGAAGATCACGGGCATAGAGTATTAATTTTCATCCTTGTTCTTTGCATACAGAGATTTCTCCAGATTCTTGGAATCTTTTATGATATTATGCACTATGGAAGATGATATATTCAAAGTCTTTATTATTAAAGTCATTGTTCTGAAATTGTTCCCCAATTTGTAGATGCAAATTTGTAGATTTCATCGATTGGTAAACCTTTGCCCATCTTTACTTCTGAAAAAACTCTGCCTCTCTAAGATGCTCTTTTTATACCCAGCATCAAATTCAAAATGAACATAGTTTTTTTTCTTAGATTTTCTCAATTTAAACATGTTTAAATTAAACAATGTTTTTATGGCCTATTGTGAATAAAATATGGGGTAATACAATTTGCAAATCATTGAATTTTATTTCAATTTACATTTTACATCATGTCCCAATTTGGAATTGGGATTGTACCCAAGGATTAGGCCTAAATTGAGAATATAGTCTGCTACCACAGCTTTTCATTTAGCTTCTCTTTTAATTACTAGTGCATTATTAAAAAATGCTCTGGATAAATATAACACGTTTATTGTTTTACCTAAATCGTAAATCTTAAACCCAGATTTTTGCTGGTGGTGTTAAAATTAATAGTGGAACTGTATGAGCAGAAAAAATGTGTTTTAATATGAAGTTTTATACCATATCGGTTATTTTTATTTTAAATGTTACCTTTTAATCCACTGGTTTAGAGGATAAGAATAAGTTATTTCACATATTTACTGTGTAATTAGTAGTAGTGTTATTAGGCATGGGACTACATGTTATTGTCTTGAATTCTTCTTCTTCTTCTTCTTTCGGCTGCTCCCATTAGGGGTCGCCACAGCGGATCATCCGTCTCCATACCACCCTGTCCTCTACATCTGCCTCTTTCACACCAACTACCTGCATGTCTTCCCTCACCACATCCATGAACCTCCTCCTTGGCCTTCCTCTTTTCCTCCTACCTGGTGGCTCCATCTTCAGCATTTTTCTACCAATATAATTCATGTCCCTTCTCTGCACATGTCCAAACCATCTCAATCTCGCCTCCCTCACCTTGTCACCAAAACATCCTACATGTGCTGTCCCTCTAATAAACTCATTTCTAATCTTGTCCATCCTCGTCACTCCCAACGAAAACCTTAACATCTTCAGCTCTGCTACCTCCAGCTCCACCTCCTGTCTTTTACTCAATGCCACTGTCTCTAATCCATACAACATCGCAGGTCTCACCACAGTCCTATAAACTTTCCCTTTCATTCTTGCAGATACCCTACTATCACAAATCACTCCTGTCATTCTTCTCCACCCACTCCACCCTGCCTGCACTCTTTTCTTTACTTCTCTAACACACTCCCCATTACTTTGCACTGTTGACCCCAGGTACCTGAACTCCTCCACCTTCTCCACCTCTTCTCCCTGCAACCGCATCACTCCACTGCCCTCCCTCTCATTCACACACATGTACTCTGTCTTACTCCTACTGACTTTCATTCCCCTTCTCTCCAGCGCATATCTCCACCTCTCCAGGCTCTTCTCAACCTGCTCTCTACTCTCACCACAAATCACAATATCATCTGCAAACATCATAGTCCAGGGAGACTCCTGTCTGACCTCGTCCGTCAACCTGTCCATCACCACTGCAAACAGGAAAGGGCTCAGGGCCGATCCTTGATGCAGTCCAACCTTCACCCTGAACCAGTCTGTCGTACCTACTGCACACTTCACTGCCGTCACACTGTCCTCATACATGTCCTGCACCACCCTCACATACTTCTCTGACACACCTGACTTCCTCATACAGTACCACAACTCCTCTCTCGGCACCCTGTCGTACGCTTTCTCTAAATCCACAAATACACAATGCAATTCCTTCTGTCCTTCTCTATACTTCTCCATCAACATCCTCAAAGCAAATAAGGCATCTGTGGTGCTCTTCCTCGGCATGAAACCATACTGCTGCTCACAGATGGTCACCTCTTCTCTCAGCCTGGCTTCCACTACTCTTTCCCATAACTTCATGGTGTGACTGATCAACTTAATTCCCCTGTAGTTACTGCAGGTCTGCACATCTCCCTTATGCTTAAAGATCGGTACCAGCACACTCCTTCTCCATTCCTCAGGCATCCTCTCACCTTCCAGAATCTTGTTAAACAATCTGGTTAAAAACTCCACTGCCATCTCTCCTAAACATCTCCACGCTTCTACTGGTATGTCATCTGGTCCAACTGACTTTCCATTCTTCATCCTCTTAATCGCTGCTCTCACTTCCTCCTTACTAATCCTATCTACATCCTGCTTCACCAACTCCACATCCTCCAACCTTCTCTCTCTCTGATTTTCCTCATTCATCAGCTGCTCAAAATACTCCCTCCATCTTCTCAACACACTCTCCTCACTAGACAACACATTTCCCTCTCCATCCTTTATTGCTCTAACTTGCAGTACATCCTTCCCAGCTCGGTCCCTCTGCCTGGCCAATCGGTATAAATCCTTTTCTCCTTCCTTAGTGTCCAACCTCTTATACAGCTCCTCATATGCCTTTTCCTTGGCTTTCGCCACATCCCTTTTTACCTGCTGCCGCATCTCCTTGTACTCCTGCCTACTTTTCTCATCACTCTGTCGATCCCACTTCTGTTTTGCCAACCTCTTTCCCCTAATGCTCTCCTGCACTTCCTCATTCCACCACCACGTCTCCTTGTCTTGCTTTCTATTTCCAGATGTCACACCAAGTACTTTTCTAGCTGCCTCCCTCATCACTCCTGCAGTAGTTGCCCAATCATCCGGCACCTCTTCACCACCACCAAGCCCCTGTCTGACCTCTTCCCTGAACCTCACACTACACTCTTCCTCCTTCAGTTTCCACCATCTTATTCTTCTTTCAATCCTTACTTTCCTCCTCTTCTTCTTCGCCTCCAAAACCATCCTACAGACCACCATCCGATGCTGTCTAGCTACACTGTCCCCTGCCAACACCTTACAGTCTCCAATCTCCTTCAGGTTGCATCTCCTACACAGAACATAATCCACCTGTGTGCACCTTCCTCCACTCTTATACGTCACCCTATGATCCTCCTTCTTCTTAAAATACGTATTCACCACTGCCATTTCCATCCTTTTAGCAAAATCTACCACCATCTGCCCTTCCACATTCCTCTCCTTAAAACCATACCTACCCATCACCTCCTCATCACCTCTGTTCCCTTCACCTACATGCCCATTAAAGTCTGCCCCAATCACCAATCGTTCTTTCCTAGGTACACCATCTACCACTTCATCTAATTCACTCCAGAATCTTTCCTTCTCCTCCATCTCACAGCCAACTTGTGGAGCATAGGCACTGATGACATTTATCATCATCCCTTCAACTTCCACCTTCACGATCATCACCCTATCAGAAACTCTCTTTACCTCCACTACACTCTTACTGTACTCTTCCTTCAGAATCACCCCTACACCATTTCTCTTCCCATCCACACCATGATAAAACAGTTTAAACCCACCTCCAATGTTCCTGACCTTACTCCCTTTCCACTTGGTCTCCTGAACACACAACATATCTACCTTTCTCCTCTCCATCATATCAGCTACCTCTCTCCCTTTACCCGTCATAGTACCAACATTTAAAGTACCAACCCGAACCTCCACTCTCCTACACTGCTCCTTTTCCTGCCGTCTCTGTAGACGTCTTCCTCCTCTCCTTCTCCTCCTTCGGCCAACAGTAGCCCAATTTCCACCGGTACCCTGTCGGCTAACGATACCTGTGGCGGTCGTTGTTAACCCGGGCCTCGACCGATCCGGTATGAAATTCTCATTTGTGATCCGCATATTTGATTTGGCACATGTTTTACGCTGGATGCCCTTCCTAACGCAACCCTCCCCATTTACCCGGGCTTGGGACCGGCACTAAGAGTGCACTGGCTTGTGCCCCCCTAATGGCTGGGTTGTTATTGTTATTGTCTTGAATATTGTGAGACAAAATGCTTTTAAATGTACATTTATAGCATTTGGCACATGCCCTTATCCGGTTTAGGGCATTGTTTAAGGGCCCAGCAGTTCAAGCCTGGTGGTGCACTGATTTAAACTAGAGCTAGTAAAATCAACATAGGTTTTTTTTTATTTGCACACATTTAATGCAGTGTGCATTTCTGTTTGACCATTTTTATTAAAATTATAAATAAATAAGTATAAAAGAGGCAAAATTAAAACCTTCAACGGAACACACATTTATTCATGACGTCCTTTCTTTACTCAAATAT
>JAAIIK010000053.1:3264346-3281801 GCA_014706435.1 Silurus glanis | reverse complement strand
TCCATGGTGCACACATCCGGCATTTAAAACCGTCCGTGTGGAAACAAAGCAAAAGTTTTGTTTAGTGTCCTGATCTACGCTATTTAAAAACATAAAACTTACTTTCGGCTTCTCCCATTAGGGGTCGCCAGAGCGGATCATCCGTATTCATGATCCGCATGTTCGATTTGGCACATGTTTTTACGCTGGATGTCCTGTTCTAATCCAAAGGAAGCGTTATGGCGCAAAATGCTTGTTTTTAATGGCAACTAATCTGAATCCTCAATGTGCTGTGCTTGATGTACATCATACAAAAACAATTCAGAAGCATGTTGTGTTACCAAAAACTCATTTTGATGGGATTTGGAAATAAATTCCGTTAAAGCAGAATTGATTTCCTAATCTGAATAATTGGTATATATGACACAGTTGTACATTTTAGTTGACTGTCAAACAGTTTATTGAAACTGCTTCCGTATCGTCTCATGAAGCCTGTGTATAGGGATGTGTATCACAGTGATGTATCACTGTTGCAGTCATAATATAGATGATACACTATGATGAATCATGTATGTACAGCAGGCAGGTGCTTAAATGATCTTTATTGCACAGTTTACATGATGTCAGGACTATGGCTCTGGATTACAGTTCCCATCAGTCACTGCACAATCACATAAGTGTCATGTAAGTGCAGGGAGCAGATGCAGGTTAAAAAATTCAATACATTTTTTTTAGTACAAACATAGAAGAGCTAATACAAACAAAAACAAAACCCCAATTAACAAAGAAAATTAACACAAAAACATAACCTGAACAAGCATTCGACGACTGAGAAACAACAACCATACAAATGTGAAACAAAGAACGGTGTGAAAGGTGAGGCTTATATACAGTGCATCAGGAAAGTATTCACATCGCTTTACTTTTTCCACATTTTGTTATGTTATAGCCCTATTCCAAAATTGATTAAATTCATTATTTTCCTCTAAATTCTTCAAACAATATCCCATATTGACAACGTGAACGAAGTGTGTTTGAAATCTTTGCAAATTTATGAAAACATTTTTAATGTATGTATCATATGTACTTAAGTTTTCACAGCCTTTGCTCAATACTTTGTTGAAGCACCTTTAAAACCAATTACAGCCTCTTTTTAAGTTTGATGCTACATGCTTGGCACACCTATTTTTGTGCAGTTTCTCCAATTTGATTTTTTGCAGAACCTCTCAAGCTCCATCAGGTTGGATGGGAGTGTCGGTGCACAGCCATTTTCAGATCTCCCCAGAGATTTTCATTCAGGTTCAAGACTGGGCTCTGGTCCACTCAAGGACATTCACAGAGTCGTCCCATAGCCACTCCTTTTTTTATCTCGGCTATGTGCTTAGGGTCAGTGTCCTGTTGGGGGATGAAACCGTCGCCCCAGTCTGAGGTCCAGAGCGATCTGGAGCAGGTTTGCATCAAGAAAGTTTCTGCTGCTAAAACACATCCCCACAGCATGATGCTACACTGTAGGGATGATATTGGCCAGGTGATGATTGGTGCCTGGTTTCCTCCAGACATGACACTTGTCATTCAGGCCAAAGAGTTCAATCTTTGTGTCTTATTTTCTGAGAGTCCTTCAGGTGCCTTTTGGCAAACTCCAGACGAGCTGTCATGTGCCTTTTACTGAGGAGTGGCTTCTGTCTGGCCACTCTACCATACAGGCCTGATTGGTATAGTGCTGCAAAAATGGTTGTTCTTCCTGGAAGGTTCTTCTCTCTGCACAGAGAAATGCCATTGGGTTTTTAGTCACCTCCCTGACTAAGACCCTTCTCCCACGATGGATCAGTTTGGCCCGCTCTAGGAAGAGTCCTGGTGGTTCTAAATGAATTCCATTTAAGGACGATGGAGGCCACTGTGCTCATATATCAACATATAATGCTGCAGAAATGTTTTTTTTTTTACCCTTTCCCAGATCTGAGGCTCTTCCCAAGAAATATAATGAATTTAATCTATTTTGGAATAAAGCTGTAACATAACAAAATATAGAAAAAGTGAAGCGCTGTGAATACTTTCCGGATGCACTGTACAGGGGTGACAAGGAACATGTGACAGTCATGTAATGGTGCAGTGGCTGCTAAGCATTTGCATTCTGGTTCATATTCCCAATGAATATTTATGGTTGATATCATATTATTAGTAATCGTTACCAAATATTTACAAGGGATTTGCAGCCGAATATTAAGTGTTATTTACTTCAATTACTTTAAAACTTTAAAAATCTGTTCTTATACTTTCGCTTACCATCTAAGTTAAAACATGTAGATGCAAATAACAGGAAAAGAAAGCAGGAAACCTCTCATTTATCATCTCTTTTCATCATTTTGATCTCAAACCCAGATGTCCTCAGTGTATAGAAGAAAGAAATGCTAAAGAATTGGCTTTGCTGTTCCAGTACTTTTGGAGGAGACTGTGTTTTTATGGTCTGTCAGCCTTCAGACAGATGTAGAGTTTCAAAAAAACTATGCTAGATCAGTTTATATCACACAATGTTTTGCTGCAGCCTGGAAAAAAACATTAAAGGGATATTTTACGAAATAGATTCATCATTCCTAATTATTAGTTTACATTTTCCACCAAAGTAATGCAGCCAGAATAGAGACATTTATTATACACTGAATTTGTTTACATGCAAAGGTTTCAAAAGAGCCGTTTATACAGTGTGTGTATGCTAAATTCAGCAAACTATTAACTACATTTATGCACATGCAAAGAAAAAGATTGCTAGCATGAGCAATGCATATTGGAGTCGACGCTTGTGACTTATCAAGCATTTTGTCAAGGAATCCTTCCAGTACAATAGAAACGAGGAGGAAGACTGGGTCCTGAATTGTTAGTGAATATCCCCCATAACTTCCACAGACCTTCAAATTACATTTTAACCTTTCAGATCCATAGCATGCACTACAAGCCTACAGTGCCATGTTTTATGTGTCCTAATGAAAAATATCTGTACTGTGCAGTTGTGGAAAAAATGCTGTAAAGTGAGAATTGTTACAAAAGTAGAATTGTTAATTTATATATTATATATTTCATCAATTAACAATCTAAATTAACGAACAGCGTGTGACCACACTTTGGCATTCAATTCTTACGTTTGCACACTTGCACAAAGACATGCATCAATGTCAGGTGTATGATTAACCAGTTCTAAACACAGTCATTAACTGAAACAGAAACAGCTGTGTAGGAGTATTAAACTGGGTGAGGAACAGGTTATAGACAATTGCAAAAGCAGCAAGACACAAGGTAGTTATACTGGATCAGAAAGGTTTATTCAAGCTATTTTAAAAGAGCACAAGGATGCAGGAAATGTTGTGGACTGTAGATGTAGTGGTTTCCCAAGGAAACTTAATGCAGCGGATGAAAGACCCATAATGCTTATTTCTCTTCGACATATGAAGATGTCCAGCTGTGCCTTCAGCAAACAAATGCCATCTGTCAGACCTAGGCACACCTATTTACTGTCTGGAAATGTATTTATGTATGGTCTTCATTGAAGTATTACAGCCAAGAAAAGCTGTACCTCTGACATGGAAACGAGACTAAGCGTTTGAATTAAGCATGAAAACATATGAACTTGGGTGTAGAAAAATGGCAGCAGGTCCTCTGGACTGATGAGTCAAAATCTGAAATATTTGACTGTAGCAAAAAACATGTTTTTTTGCCTAAGGGCTGGAGAGCAGTACGGTTATTTCTTTAAGGTTTGTGGCTGCATTTGTGCAAATAAAGTTTTGGTCAGGATTAATAGTGTCCTCACTGCTGAGAAATACAGGCAGCTACTTATCCATCATGCACCAGCATCAGGGAGGCGTCTGATTGGCCCCAAATTTATTCTGCAGCAGGATAACCATAGAGAGGAACAAGAAGCCCTGAAAGTAATTGTTTGGCCCCTACAGAGCCCTGATCTCAGCATCACCTAGTCTGTTGGGCAATACATGAAGAGACGGGAGGATTTGAGGCAGCCTACATCCACAGAAGATCTGTGGTTAGTTCTCCAAGATGTTTGGAACAACCTACCTGCCGAGTTCCTCCAAAAGCTGTGTACAAGTGTACCTAGAAGCAAAGGATGGTCAGACCAAATGTTGGTTTGATTTGGATTTCCCTTCTATTCGTTTACCTTCTATTTTGTTAACTGGTAAAAAAAAAAAAAACTAACAACACTTCTATTTTTAAAAGCATTCTTACATTGCAGCATTTTTTTCCACAAGTGCCTAAAACATTTGCACAGTACTGTAGATAGAAGCTTGGGTTAATCTCCTAATGAAGCTGGTGGAGAACACTATTCTTGGTCACTGCATAATCTGCTACATATAATTACACAGTGTTATTGTTCATGTTGTTATAAAATAGTACAAAAGCAGGAATCCCTTCTATGAAAAGGTGTACCCAAGCTAGTATTCAACTAATCCCCTGAAGTGAATATTATTGCATCTACTTCACCATCTACTGTATTTCTTTAAGATTCATAGCATTGTTTAATTTCATGTTTACAATATCTGATCGACTCTGATTGTTAGAAATTTTTTAGTGACTGACATTTTGCACCCTGTCATTGGTTTTCGTGTTTTTTAGTGATTCATACTAGCTCTCTGTTTCTTGTTCACCGTAATATATCATCCTTATCCTTGGGAAACAAACATAGGCGTAGTAGTCCACAGGTCCTTTCAGCTTATTGTGATCAAGTCGAATGTAGGTTAGCATATTGGGGCTCTCAGGATCCAGCAGTGGGCACATTAGAGTAATGTTAAGTTCTGCAATTATAACAGAGGCTGCATTAGTCATGTGTACCATTGACATTACATTAAACGTACAGTTAGGAGAAATAGTCAGATCGATCTTGTTTTATATACAGTATCTCACCAAAGTGAATACACCCCTCATATTTCAGCCCTTTTAGTATAATCTTCTCAAGGGACAATACTATAGAAATGAAACTTGGATATATTTTAGAGTAGTCGATGTGCAGCTTGTGTAGCAGTACAGATTTACTGTCCTCCGAAAATAACATACAGCCATTATTGTCAAAATAGCTGGCAACAGCTGTACATCTTTTAACCATGCAAAGCAACAAATCCTATTCATCATGTTCCTGTTTTTGTCTGCTTGACTGGACCATACAGATTTGTGTATCTTGTATTTCAGCAGTTAAAATTTGGTGCTTTGAGTACAATTCTCTCATACTGACCGCTGGATGTTCAACATGGAACCTCAGGTAAAGAACTCTGAGAATTTGAGAATTAGAATTGTTGCTCTCCACAAAGATGGCCTATGATATAAGGTTTCCCAAGATGGTTTCCACTCGGAACAGGTCTTGCAAGGGTTGATCACAGAGGTTGAGTGTGTCAGGTGCAGAAGGTGGCTTCAAAAAACAGATGCATGAGTGCTGCAGCATTGCTTTAGAGGTTGCAGAAGTGGAAGGTTCGCTTGTCAGAGCTCAGACCGTACGCTGCACACTGCAACAAGTTGGTTTGCAGGTTGTCGTCCCAGAAGGAAGCCACAAGAAAGCCGGCAACAGTTTGCTGAAGAACCTGTTCAAGAGCATGAATTACTAGAACCATGTCCTGTGGTCTAATGAGACTCTTGTTTGGTTCAGATGACGTCCAGCATGTGTGGTGACGCCCTGGTGAGGAGAACCAAGCAAATTGTGTCTTGCCTACAGTCAAGCATGGTGGTGGTAGCATCATGGTCTGGGGCTGCATGAGTGCTGCTGGTACTGTGGAGCTGTGGTTCATTAAGGGAAACATGGATTCCGACATGGACTGTGACTTTCTGAAGCAGAACGTGATGCCCTCCCTTCAAAAACTGGGCAGAACGGTAGTTTTCCAGCATGAAAACGACCCAAACACAAGCATGTACACTAAGATGACATCTGCCTTGCTGAGGAAGGTGAAAGTGATGGAGTGGCCAAGTATGTCTCCAGACCTGAACCTTATTGAGCACCTGCGGGGCATCCTCAAGTGGAAGGTGGAGAATCATCATGTGTGTAACATCCAACAGGTCTGTGATGTCATTATGGAGGAGTGGAAGAGGATCCCAGCAACAACCTGTGCAGCTTTGGTTAATTCCACGCCCAGAAGGATTAAGGTAGTGCTAGATAACAATGGTCCTCACACAGAATATTAACACTTTGGACACAGTTTTGACATGATCACTTAGGGTGTACTCACATTTGTTTCCAGTTATTTTGACAATAATGTGTATATGTTAGAGTTATTTTTAGAAAACAGTAAATCTGTACCTTTATACCACCTGCACATTGACTACTCTAAAAATATATAGTTGTATATAGTATATAGTATATGAGATGCTGTGTGTGTGTGTGTATATATATATATATATATATATATATATATATATATATATATATATATATATATATATATATTTATATTATTAACATAAAAAAAAGTTATGAGATGGTAAAAAAACAGCATGTTGGCAGTTACAGCTTTGAGAAGTTTATGATAAGAGGTATTCGCTTTTTGCAGCAATGTAGCTACCCTTCTTGCCAAAGCCTCCCTAATTCCCTAATCCCTCTGATGGACTCTCATTTTCAAATATCCTCCATAAATTGTCAATGTGATTCCTATTAGGAGATTGGCTATGCCATGTAAAGTCTTCTTGAGCCATTTTGGCTTTCTGTTTGGGGTCATTGTCTCTTTCAAATATTCCTCTTTTTTGTTATATTAGGACAAGATGTTCAAGAAAAAAATATATATGAATACGCTTTTCCCACAAAACATTACTTTGCAATAATCCCTTACTGTTAGAATGTAGATGGTCGCTGGTTGATTTCCTAAATATTTTGGTCTTCACTTGGTCTGGGTTGTTTTTTTTTTTTTTAACCATTTTGCAAGCTATTATGCTGTATGTTCCAAGGCACAAAGACAATCAAACAGTAATTTAAACAGGATTAAATCTATCTAAAGTTACTTTTGCTTACATACCTTTGTAGTTGTTGTGGTTTAGGTACAGATGCTCCAAGTTCTTGGGAACGAAAAAGGGTTGTGAGAGTTGGTTATAACCCAAGTTGAGCTCGATGAGTCGTGAGAGGTTAAAGGTTTTGTAAGGAATTGTATTCATTTTGTTGTTGGACACCCGAATAGACATGATTTTGGGGGTCTTTCCAAAGTATCCCTCAGGTATAGATGTGATCGAGTTGTTCTCCAGCGATAGCTGCAGCAGTGATGCTGGAAGATCTGAAGGCATAGTCTTGAGTTTGTTGTTGCACATGTTTACTTGCACAAGACTCTTTAAGCCGGACAGGACTTTTCCTTTAAGACCTCCATCAGTAAGTCTGTTGCTACACAGGTCGAGCACTGAAATATTCAATAGGCCTTGTAGAGTGTTGGATGGTATCTTTGAGATTTTATTGAAGCCCAGGTGTAGTATCTGAAGAGTTTGGGGTAACGAGGGTGGAACTTCCTCTAGATCGTTGTGCTCAAGGTGAAGCTGTGTGAGTTGTTGAAGTTTACCGAAGACATCTTTCCCAACTTTTTTCAGCTTATTATGGCTGAGGTTTATATTTCGTAAAGACGTAGCATTGCTGAAAGGTTTTGCCGTAATAGCTTCGATGTTGTTGAACTGAACGTATAAGTGGCGGATATGGCTCGGAACATCGGGGACTGCTTTAAGTTTGCGATGGTCACAGTACATCGCATAGGGATAAGAGTGGGGACAGTGACACTCCTTGGCACATTCATTTGGGAGAAATACGTAAGCGTCTGTTTCTTGAGGCGCAACAAATGAAGGAACCTCTGGCAACACTTCTTCTGTCTCATAGTCCGAATAGCTGGTTTCATAATCTTGACCCAACACACTGAGCAAAATCAGTGAAAATATTGACCACGTACTTGGAAAACCCATTATTGGATTTGTTTTTCCTTATCTGTTTCGAAGAGGAATACAAACAAAAGATCAACGAGAGATTACTATAATCCTATTCACTGCTGTTACTGAATAGAATTTATCTACTATTTCTGCTCCAAGCCTGGGAGCCATTATCACAGCTGTTTTTATTCTGTAGTTCTTCTAGCTGAACCCGATGACTCAAGTAATGCATTCATTTATACTTGGAAATTTCAGATTAGCTATAAAACTCTTAGAACATATTAGTATTATATATTACATATTCATCTATTTGATCAGAGTTGCAGTGTGGTTAATCCTGAAGTAAAAAAAAAATTGCCTTTTTTACTTAATAAACAATAATAAAGTGAAATTTGACAAAAGGTGCTGTCATGCATTTTACCTCTTTATACAAAGAAGCAAGTACATTTTGTGGAAATCGAAGGCTTGGCCATATCTTATCTCTTATATTCCTAATATGTATTAATGGCTAGATATTATATTTTGAATCAGTAAAAGCATAATAAGTCCAAAATAAACAACAAATAAACTGTCAATGACCTGCCATCTTATCACTTACTGTAAATGTGAACCTGTCAAGATTATGTTTATTAGAATGTCTAATAGATCAATTATTTGCACTATAATGTGAATCTCTTTTTGTATTTCATTTTGTTTGGAATTATTAGGTTTAGTCGATAATCTAGTCTATGAAATTATCCTGACAAAAGATCCTCATTTTTTTATTTTTTATTTTTGGGAAAAAAAATAATCATCATATTAACCCAGAAAATGTGCAAAATTATTTTGCATTTTATTTATCTGCTGTTCTAATAATCATGATGGAATCGCCCGAAATAGTTGTTGCTTCATTTTCTTATTCAAATTTTTTAAGCACTGTCAGTTTTTCTTACTCTCATGTTCAATGGAACATAGGAAGTCATAGCATACCTTAGTTCCTCCTGGGGAGGTGATGTGATAAAGATGAAAGCTTGACAGAGATGAAAGTGAAGAATCCGCTGAGTTTGAATTATGTTGCTTAAGGTGAAAGCAGGCCTCACTGTTTAAGCTCTGTATTAAGCTCTGCCTCTTTGCTGTGGAAATTATTCTGAAAGCTTTGGAAGCATCTGTGCAGTGACCTCAGTCATGTCTTATCTGCTTTTTTGTCCTTTCTTGAGTTGAGGTGAAGCCAAAGTTTCCGACCCGAACACAAAGTGTGAGCTTCAATCTGCTCTTTTCATGCTAACAATAAAGTTTTATTTTATAAGGTAAAAGTCAAAGTTAGATTTTGATGGTAGTATAGAATGCAACACTTTACCATAGTATTTACTCTTTTATTAAAGTGTAAGTGTAGACCTCTATCTGAGAATCTCTGTCTCGTTTCCCATATTCTACTTAAACTGGGAGAAATGGGGGTTATGAAGGACATAGTTAGACACTATAACTATCTAATAAGTAGTAAAATGTTAAACACAATGTGCAATTTGAAGAATGTTGAGTGCCACCTTTTTGTAGATGTTTATGTACAACAAAAAATACCAATAGCACATTTTAGGGCTGCGGCTATCGATTATTTTAGTAACCGAGTATTCTACCGGTTAGTCCATCGATTAAACGAGTAATTGGATGAGAAGTGCTTTTTTTTCTTCCATAAAAGAGCAATACTAAACATACCAAAAAGACGGGTCTCTTAAAATGAACAAGTAATTCGTTTCCTTTTTTAGAAAAAAATTACATTTCTATTGCTAAAATTTGCAGTCTGTGAAAACTAAACCCATTTAATGCATTTAATTGCCATATTACACAAAAAAAAATGCAAATCCAAATATATAAATAAATTAAAAATGGGGAATAAAAATATAAAAATATATTTCAAATGTTAAACACACTGTTTGTTTTTATTTTTTCCTCGCTCTCGAAATTCTGCCTATTTTTTCTCGCAATTACACCTTTTTCCCGCAGTTCTAAAAATTTTCAGCGCAATTCTAACAATTCCGACGTTATTTCTTGCAATTGCAACTTTATGTCTCGTAAATATCCAACATTTCTGGTGTATCCACCGGTAATCATGTTGTCGGCCTGAAGTTTGAAGCTGTTAGTTTGATACCATGCGATTCTATTGATTTCTGAACTGCAGGCAAAAATCTCACAATTGCGAGAAATAAAGTCAGAATTGGGAGATAAAAGTCAGAGTTGCGAGAACAAAAGTCGGAATGGCGAGGAAAAATCTCACAATTGCAAGAGAAAAGTCGGAATTTGTCAAACTTTTTTTTTTATGTGATGAAAAGGGTCTTTCACTGTGTTTACCTGTTCAGAGTTTATCGGGTAGTGCGTCAGTAATAATGGTCCGTGGGGAAACGCAGTGCTCCGTGTGTAGTTAAATAGACTAAACGAAGCATCAAGGCAAATAATTTGAAGTTTTGTATTCAAATTACTTAAGTTACTCAAGAAATTGTATCAGCCTTATACACCTTTTCTGTAACTGAATCTCACATAACATTTAACTGGACACACAGTACACCAAGTACATTACTTTGTAACCCATATGGTGAACATTTGTAGGAAAATGGGAGGCTTTCAAAATCAAACTTGTCACTTGTAATTGGAAATGATCAAGTTTAATACCAAAACATATCAACATATATTTTAGGGGGTTGGGGCGGAGGGATGGTCAGCTCTAATTTTCGCAGATGTTTTGATCCAAAGCAATATAAAATCAAACAGTCGAGCGTTTATAACCTTTATTAGAAACAGCTTGTGGGATTTGAACCTTCTTCCCCAGCTACCTCTCTGCCCTGGAATTTAGACAGTAGGACAAGAGGTGGTTCTAATTCTTTGCAGAATTTGCTTATTTTTGTCCAGTGCTAATTAACAAAATTTTTACATCTGTGCAAATGTTATAGGAATGTCTAAAAATGTTGAGCTTTTAACTACTGGGGAAAAGAAAGACTTGCAAAAAAAAAAAGCTACATCTACCAGCTACAGTCTCTGTTAACGTTAAAAGAAGTATGATCAGCATTTGGAATAATGATCATCTTAAAGGGGTTGGCTGGGCCTCACTCAGCTGAACACCTTAAAATGTCTCGGTGGAAACATTGCACTTCTCATGTAGTGAATTTAATGTCTGCCTGGAATTCTGGGAAAATGAATAATGTTTACTTATAAGGAGATAGTCTTCCTTGAGCTGTGTTTATCATATAGGCAAAGCATACAGTGGTGTGGAAAAGTGTTTGCCCCCTTCCTGATTTCTTATTTTTTTTGCATGTTTGTCACACTTTAATGTTTCTGTTAATCAAACTAATTTAAATATTAGTAAAAGATAACACAAGTGAACACATGGAGTTTTTAAATGAAGTTTTTTTTATTATTTAGGGAAAACAAAATTCAAAACCACATGACACCACTGTATATAGCAATTATAGATCACTTTGGTTGTCATTTTTCTGGTATCTCCTCTTGTTATCTTCTGGCCTGTAAACACCAGAAGAAGAAAAGATAGCAGACATTTACAATTGTGTGACGAAGACTCAGATGGATGAAGACGGACAGGAAGAGGTATATATGGTTGAAGAAAGTGGGATGGTATATGGTAATTAGTTCATTTTGTTTATCCAATCAACTTTCCATTCTTTTGTGCTATGAAAAATGAATATGCGTGATTGTGTCTAATGAAGACTTTGGGTGATGGAAGTTCTTTGAGCTACCTGAAATTGCAATTTCAATAAAGCTTAGCCAAGACTGGCCTAATTTCATTTTAAAAGGTGAATTTCCACATCACCCCAAAACTTATGGTT
Source organism: Silurus glanis (assembly GCA_014706435.1). Taxonomy (NCBI): domain Eukaryota; kingdom Metazoa; phylum Chordata; class Actinopteri; order Siluriformes; family Siluridae; genus Silurus; species Silurus glanis. The sequence goes on along the minus strand of JAAIIK010000053.1, from coordinate 3,270,138 downwards.
ATTTTTGTTCCCATTCCATAACCATGTGTGTTAATACCCAATTTGCTGCTGTACCAGCCTACTTTCTTCTGGGAAGGCTTTAGTTTTTTTATTTATTTTGTAGCATGTATATGTAGCATTCACATAAGACAGCTCCAAGAACATTCTTTTTTTTTTTTTTTGTTTGTTTTTTTTTTTTTCGTATTTCTTTACAGACCTTGCTTTGTGCACACTGCATTGTAATGATTAAAAAAGTTGGAGATTTTTTTACTTCTAGTGAAAGAAACTATTAATGCTACACATTGAGTGTTCACTACTTGCAACAAAAAAAACCATTTTTGATTATTATATATTATCACATAATATATAGAACAAATCAAACCTCAGAAAAGACACACATTATATAACTTATTTTGCTAATTCCTCCAGTTCCCTTTCCTTTTTTCCAAACTATGCCGATTCTGTACATCTCCAACCATGAACCTTTAAGAACTTTCTACTTCTGTAACCATCTTCCCCACTGTGTATGTGGCCAATACTCACTAGTGCATCTTTCAGGCATGCCAATCATAGCTTCTTATTATTAATGCAAGAAAGATTCAACCACATTTAATTAATATCCAGACTCATTCAATTGAATAAAGTCAGCCAACCCTGCTGAGTCGAAATCTGACCAGGGTGAATTAATTACTCCATTTCTACAAACACACTATGCCATGATCAAAGCAAATTCCTAAGGGGATGAGGAAAAAATGTTAAAGTGCATCAGTCTGGATATGTTTACAAAGACATTTTAAAGTTTTGGGACTTCACCAAACCACAATAAAAGCCAAATGATGAACACTTGTAACAATGGTGAATCTTACCAAGAATAGACAGGCTGCCAACATTTCTCCAAGGGTTTAGCAACAGCTCAGTTGGGACCCCTTGGTTAAAAATCCCACAAGAATATGTGAAGATGCACAGACATCCTTTGCTTCAGCTAAGGTCATTCATGGTTCCAATAAAAATTGTAAATAAAAAAAAAAGAAAAAGAAAAATCTGGAAACCACTGTTAACCAAAATAATATGCAGTTCTCCTTTCATATTTGCAACAAACCTTGGAACCTTGATGAAAAAATGCTTTTCTGCCGTTTTTTCTATGGATTCATGAATCCTACTCTAGCAGAAAATTCCTAACCAGAACATCCTCGTAGTCTGAATCAGGAAAACAAAGATGATCCAAAGGTCAAAATGTACGTTGAAAAGTATGAAATTCAGGCATTGGCCTTGACAATATCGTGACTTGGACCTAACAGCAGGACCAACCACAAATAAGCAGTTCATGCTCAAACACCTACAAAACTGTAAGTTATATGACAGATTTTAACAAAACCATGTGCCACAATTATTGGCCTCCCTGCATTTAGTATATGGTACAAGCTTTCCCGAAGGGTATGCAGGATACAGAGCAAGGAATCTTCACAATATAGATTCTATGCAGTTCCTTTAGGGCTTTCGGTCCACTCTTGTAGAATTTCCTTTAAAGAGTTAGCTCAGGAGCTTGGGAGGGCATGACATAAGCTTGATTCTGTGGCCAGTTAACCTTTTTTTTGTGTAATTTTATTGTATTTTTATGCATGTTAACCTAGTTGATGACCTAGTTGACCTAGAACTTCTTTGTTGCGGCATCCGGATTATCATTTACAACTTCCTGGCACTTCATGAAATCCGTGATGTCGTGTAATAAGTCTTCAGAGGAAACACAACCACACATCGCCGATTCTCCACCATACAGCATTCCTATCTCTATGCCAAACCCATCCTGATTGTGTGTTGCCAATGCTTTATTTTTGTCCCATATACATGGCCTCTGTCAAAGTTCCTGTAACTACCAATCTCCAGGCACTTAATCTTGTGGTTAGATGAAAGATAAGGATTTCCTCTGGCACGCGTTCAAAGTAAATTGTTGACATGAAGGTAGCAGATGATTGTAGGCATTGTTTATTTTGTAATCTCAGAATGCTGCCATCTTGTTGGTTACTTGTTGCCAAATGTTGGTATTTCTAAAATCAGTGTGCATGGAGGCCCAAATTCACTTGCATCTTCTTTTCCTGTAGTGGTTTAATCTTGATCTTTTATTCAGTGGATGTATTTTTTTTTACGTTTTTGTGTATCTATTTTATTTGTATATTCTTTAAATTCTCACCATATTAAGAAATTCCTGAAGCACTCGTGTGTTAAAAATGTCAAATATAAATGGGAGTGAGAATCAGTTAGAGTTTGTTCAGAAGGATTTCTAGGGGTACAAATCATTTTACATCTGGTTTTCATCAGTTTCTAATTTCTTCAATTAAACATTTGACTTCTTTCATTTTCAGTGTGTGAATGAGCAAATTAACCGCACTACTTTTTTATGCAGCGCTTTAAACGATGAACATTTGTCACAAAGCAGCTGTACAAAAATCTGGATATTAATTAGGTATTAAAATGTTTCAATTTTTGGTATTGAGCCAGCCAGAGGCGATAGTGGCAAGGAAGTACTCACTGGGACAACGAAAGGAAGAAACCTTGAAAGAAACCGATGCTCTTATGAGTGACACCAGATAGTGGGATCATAAATAATTACTCTTGCCAAGTTACATGTATTAGAGCCAAATAATTGGAACATGATTATGACCATTTCTAGAGTTTTAACTATAAGTTAAAACTAAGTCTGTTTATTAAAGCGAAGTTATTAGCCGTGTTCAGACTTGAGTGTACACTATTCTTAGCAATTGGTAATTGTTTTGGGCTATATCAGAAAGCTCATACACAGCCATCTTTGGGGTGTCTGTGTGGTTCCATGCACAGTTTGGCTTTCAGTGGACCAAAGCAGGAGAGAGGGGAATCAGGATTGTTCAGGTGGCTCCAGAGGGCAGAAAATCTTAGGCGTGTGTGACTTTAGCGTGAACGCAGATTTTTCAAGTATGCTCTTGTGCTGTCTTTAGAGTCTGTTGAGTGCAGAAAAGTCTGTAGAGTGCAGGCAGAGAGTCTGTACAGTCCAGTAGTGCAAGCAACACTTGACCAGGAGCCAAATGGTAAAACAGCCACAAGGACATAAATTAGTCAGCCACTCCACTGTGAACAAACCTGGGTGGGCGTGTGAAAGTTGGGGGATAGTAGCATCTAATCGTTTATGTGTATATTTGAGAAGACTGAAGCTTCTCAAACACTAATCAAAAAGGCTGGTCTATAATTCGAGTCGTTGTAAGAGAAATGTCACATTCTGTAATTGAGGTACCAACAAAAAGCCTAAACCTTTTGATCAAAGCAGAAAAAAAACATTAAAAAGGGGGGAAAAGCAGACCATTCAAAGCCTTTGTAAGTCACTAGTATTTTTATTTATTTTTTTTTTTTTTAAGAAACTCCAAAATTTTATTTTATTTTTTTTTTTTTTCACCCGGAGTGGCAGTAATTCTAAAGCTGATTTTGATTTTAGATGATTTCTAAAAGGTGACAATTATGTTTCTATTGGATATTTTATTTCATTTGTTTAGGGAAAAAAAGAAAAAATTGGTAAACAGTTGCCACAGCTGATCATTCTATTGCATTGTTCCATATTTTGCTGAAATGGTACAAATGTTTGTTTTCCTGTCTCTTTTTTTGGATATTGGTTCTGGACAATTTATGTAACTGTTATGTAATTCATAACTGATAATTGTTTTATCGTGTTTCTTTTTTAACAATAGATCACAAGCATGGAAAACATCTTCCAAACCCCTAGCTATATACAATTTAGCTGAATTATACTTTAGCACAACTTTCCCAGTACTTATATAAAGATATATCAGTATGTTCAACCTATTGTTGAAGAAAAGAACATTCTAATGTTATAAAGAAAATCGTTAATCAAAACAGGCTGGAGAGATTACTGCGTTAAAAAAAAAAAGTACAGCTTTCTCTCAAAGAAAAATTACAATTCTGACATTTAATTGATGTAACTATATGGAAGGATTCCTCTTGTAGAGGAATCCAATGTATATGAAGTTTTGTCAATTCAAATCATTCTGCCTGCTGTCAACAGAATTCATAAGCCATCAATCGTTTTTGTAGTTTAAATGAACGTGTTGAATGTTCTGTTGATCTGAAGATAATCAGTCTCTAACTGCTAATTAAAATCAAACCATTTACGCCATCAGATTTGAGGATTTATCTTCCCAGGTGTTTGTCAGGATGAGAATACTTAAACAGTCCAAACCTGTTGTGAAGCGTTTTTTTTTTTTTTTTTCCTTTCTTGGAGACGCCGGTATGTGAGACGTGGCAGCAGTGGCCCAGGCCAACCTGAAGATTTGTTCCATATGTTTCCTGAGCAAAGTTTCTCTTGCTGTTTCTGTCAGCTTGTGACCACCCCTTTGCCTCCCTCCCCTCTAAAGCCACCCCTTCATGTCTCTCTGCACTCACAGAGTTGGCCAAATTGTGATGATGAGAAGAAAATTGTTGCATTGGAAACACTTTTTCTCGAACACTCTTAAGTGTACACATTCCACATGGTTGTGAGGGAAAAAGGGCCTCTAGCTTTGGCAAGCAGACAATCACCTGTCAGGAGTCTTGCAACTATTTGTAAAACAGTAATACAATGATTTAATATTGAAAGTTTTAAGGATATATGTACATTTGAAGACTTTCTGCACTTTCTTTTTTCTGTCATGTCCTTAAAATGCATGGACACTTCACAGACACTTGAGCTGCCTATGGGGCTTCCACAAGGATTAGGCTGTGTTTATGAGGATATTTCTGCATCCCTTAAAAAACACATTGGTGTGATTTTTTTTTTTTTTTTTCCAGGTCATGCTTTGGGCTCAGATACAAATTTTTTTGTGGTTAATACAGGAATTGAAAACAGAACATGCGATTCAAACTGTTCAAAATGTACACAGAAAAATTCAGAAGTAAAATTCTGACTGTTTTCCATTAATTCATGTTTATTACTTTGTCTTATGTTGCTGGATTTCCATCATCAAATATGCATTTTGATCAAGATTGTGGCATATGGTCTATATATATATATATAGTGATGTATTTAATATTATTTGCCACCACTATGTGGAACACAATGCCGGCATCCACCCTGGATAAGAACCATCTTTATATATTGCATTTAACATCATGGGGAATCCTTCATTAACTTTGCCAACAATTGTAATTGCAAAACCAGAGCCACAATTTCAGCAACATCAATAAATGACTAAGTAACAATGCGGTAAGTAAATTGGGAAATCCTAATGGTCGCCTTGTTAGATTTTTCTAATCAGTCCTATGTTGTATGATCTGGCATTTTTAATAATTAATGTCTGTACAAATATTTTGTAGTGTCTTTCTTTTGTTCATTTGGAAATTTTCACCTATTCTTTCTTGCAGTTTTTCAAGTTCTGAGATGTTTTCACATGTTTAAGATCCACCCACAGATTTTCAATGATTAATTCAGGGGACTGAGGGCCATTTTAGAGGCTTCAGCTTGCTTTACCTGAAGTAATTTATAGTGATTTTTAGGTATGTTTTGAATCACTTGTTCTGATCATTTTGATCAGCTTCAGTTTCTTGACTGACTGTAGTTAAATTTTCCTATTATGTGCCACTTGCTATTATTATTATTTCCAAATAAGGCCAAATTGGTTTTGCCTATTAATCGGCAGCGATAGGTGATTGCTGGGACTATGGGCTATTGGCAAAAATCCATGTCGATAGTTTTTCCAGCCTCCAGGCTTCTGCCATTACGATAGCGGCCTCTAGAGGCAAATCACTGACGCCACTTTTTTTTTTTTTTTTTTTTTTTTTTTTTTTTTTTTTTTTTT
>JAAIIK010000053.1:3229936-3255481 GCA_014706435.1 Silurus glanis | reverse complement strand
TATATATATATATATATATATATATATATATATATATATATATATGTTATGTTCCAAAACCGCCCACGATAAAAGAAAAAACGCAATAAAGGGACGCCACCCCAAAAATGCTATTTTATGTATACAGTACAGTACTGTATTAACATTTTTCTTCATTTTATAAGTAATAATTATAATTGTATTAATAAATTTCATTATTTCAACATAAAACTCCATAAAAAACAATTTGCTATAAGTTTTATATATATTTATATATATTGGTTATTTTCCAGTCAGGAAGAGGTTGTTATTATTATTAACTTTCAGTGTCCTTGGGTACCAATAACTAAGATTCTAATTTTTGCTTCTTCTTCTTTTTTTTTTTTTTTCTTTTTTTCTCCAACAAAACATCAACACAATTTGCACAAAATAAAGGGCACTTGCCTGAATGTTGTACTTTTTGGGGCTAATCTTGCTTTTCACTAATTTTGTCTAGGTTAACTTTTACCCTGTGATTAAAAAAAGAACAAAAATCTAAATGGGCCATGATGAGATCTTTTTTCAGTTAAAAATTGAGAATCTGGTATTTATTAATTGATGGTAACATTAGTCTTCTGCCTGGGCACACATCTAAAACAAAAAAAAAAGTGAAACAATAAATAAATGAAAAATAATAATAAAAATAATATATATATATACATACATGTATGTATATATGTATATATATATTATTTTTATTATTATTTTTCATTTATTTATTTTTTCACCTTTTTGTGCCATCTGCTAGGATTTACTTGTTTGATGATGAAAAGGAATGAATAGACAATGTATTGTTCTTTTTTTCTTTTTCTTTTTTTTGCTTTACAAAATCCACAGAGTTTGAAACAGCAGTATTATATGCTAATCAGTGCACTGTGGCCTTGGATAATGTGCTTTTTGTAATATGAGAATTATAAAAACCATACCTAGAACATGTAATGATTGCATCCCTTTAAATGCCTCCTTTCGGATTCTGCTGATTTTGTTGTCATGAATTCTTAGCTCCAAGATGTTCTTTGGCATATTTTCAGGTATTTGTGTCAGGAGATTATATGACAAGTAGAGTAGACGGAGTTTCCCCATGTTTTGGAAAGCCTTTGGATGAATCTTTGAAATCTGGTTGTTCACCAGGAACAGGGCCTGTAATAATAAATACATTAATAAATTCTAAAGAATGCAAGTGAATCTTTAGATGTAGATAAAATACTGATTATCCGATTGTAGTGTTTACTGATTGCATGCAGATAAAATATGGTAGCATCATGCAACCATTAGTAACAGCAGACATGTGAACATCACACAGTTCTCTTACATAGAGATTATTCAGTTTTTTGAAGTCGTCCTCCTTGATTTCGGTGATGTCGTTGTTCTGCAGATCTAACATGATCGTGTCTGCTGGAATGTCACGAGGCACTGACATTAAACCTATTCAAAACACAAAGGTGTGATCTATTATTATTCTAATTTAGAGTTCCTTGTGGTAGGAAATGCCCAGGAACACAGAGAAAATCCAGAAAAAAGCATCTTTTACCTAGATCTGAACATTGCACTACCCTTCTGGAGCACTGGCAGCCAAACGGGCAATCTGAAATAAAGTTGTATTCAATATCGTTATCATCATCGCCGTCGTCGCCATCGTCATCATCAGCATCACTTCCATCACTGTCCTGTTGCATGATGTCATGAATCTTCATTAACTCCATTATGTTTATTGGCTTGTATGGTTTTCCATGGCACAGGTAAAGTAACGTGAGCCACAAAACCAGTCTCATTGTGGAGATTAGGTCAGGATGTTTAAGGCCTGTGAATGTGGAGGGGAAATGCATGTATTAGTGCAGACTGCTCAATTGATCACATTATAGGAAATCTGTTCTGATAAGTTTCTAAATGGGTGAAAAGGTCCATATATTGTATTAGTACTTGTGTTAATATACCAGGTTTTAAAGATTACAGCTAATGGTTTTCTTATAAGTGTTTTCAAAGAATAATTCAGCTTAAAAAAAGAAAGCATTTTCACCATTAAAAATGGCCTTACAAACCAAAATAGACAATTAAAAGCACGTTACTTTGCTCAGCACCAGCTAGAGGGCAGGAAACACATATAGCTGATTGTGCTGATTAATTTAATCAACTAAAATTTTGGTCAATACAAGTTTTCCGACGGACCATTTATGTTTTATGATATCTTAAAAGAATAATTGAAACAGAAGGCTCAACATTAAGTAGAAATAAAAGAAAACTATACATGAAGACAATTATAGGATATAACAGTAATCAGCAAAAGAATGAATGTGATCTGTCAGTTCTTTTTGGTCAAAAAACATTTGTGTTTTAACATTTAATATTAAGAACCTTAGAAATTATGGAAGAGGCATTGCTATAGTAAAAAAAATATATAATTATATATCAGTATTCTTTTATTATTTTCAAATAAATCTTCTAATAAAGTACCTTTTTGAGTTATAACTATGAGCTATTAGTTATATCTAGAGCTAATAGGTTCCCATATTCAACAGGCATTAAATATACCTATGATTGGCTCTGTGTGTAAAATTCATTATAGCATCATTAGCATCTTCATAATGTGCCTAGACTGTTGAGCCAAGACTGTAGTATTTATTGTAAATAACTTAATGTAATGAATTGTAGCTGTTAAAATATTCAGATTGATATAAAATTCAAGCTCAAGGAAACATTCACTGATATTAGTTACTCAATAGTAATTCAATATCAGTTAAACAATGCATTATATAAATATATAACAAAAGCCATACCTGAGAAATGTGTTATCCTTGTTATGCTCCAAAATCCAGCAGAAGCAACATTAAAATGTCTGCTGATCCCAAATTCCTGCACAAAAGTTCAAGAAGGGGTGGGGGGGTGGGGGGAAGGGGGTTACACTGCAAAGAGATCCTGAATGGACACCAGAGGAGCTACGCATGAAAAGACATCACACACTGATCACAGTATCCGTCACGTCGCAACTGCCTCTGAATACATAATATTGCTGCTCATATGTTCCTCATCACTGCTTGAAACCTGGCCAACACTGTAAAACTTTTATGTTCAAGCTGTTATTATAGTTGATGGAAAGGGGACTGGGGTAGGTCCTGGTGGTCCTGCAAACTGAGTGGGCGTCATTTTTGGCGTTTTAAAATTGTAAATGCGTTTGCCTCTACTTCTTTAAAAAAAAAAAAAAAAAAAAAAAGTTTGTGAGAATGTTCCCTGTTCTGAAAAAATGCAAAATGTTTATACATCGAATACATTGATGGCTGCAAAAAGATGTAAACATGCACACTTGAAAGCAGTAAATATCTTAAGCCTAATGTGCGCTTCTTGTGAATAAATGGTAATTGGAATAAGTTGCAGAATCATATTTATCATATGTATCACATCTAAAAGTATTCTACCCTAATAATTCCACATTGTTTTAATGATTAATTACAGCAAAATAACTAAAATGTAATAAAATGTCAACCTAGTTCATTAGTGAAACCGCCGCGATTTGAAGTGTTAATAACATTTAAATGTCAAATGGAATGCTCCTAAGTATATGGTATGGTGGTAAGTCTTGTATAACAGTTTCCAGGGAATACATTACAATGTGCTTACAACAGCACAAATTTACTTAGAGCTGTATTTATGGCATGTGCACAGTGCCAAGTATGGGTAGGTTTGGCCAGGGGACTTGTAAATGATGGAAATTCTTCTCCATTAAGTAAGATTTTTCTTTCCCCATGTCTTTTTCTTTTTTTTCCTCCAAAATATTTGTAGTTATCAAACAGATACAGTTAATTTATGTACTGTGTAACAGAAGCTGCTCATCAGCCACTTTGATATGAGTTACCTGAATCTTTGTATATTCATGTAGGTATTCACTCAGCCAGTCATAAGGCAGGAGCACAGAGCATATAGTCATAAAGATACAGAGCAAGAGCTTTAGTGAACATATACACAAACATCAGAATGGGGAGGAAATGCGATCTCACTGACCATGACATAGCTGTTGGTACCAGACAGGCTGGTTTGTGCTTTTCCGAAACTGTGCTCTTTGTTTTACCATGTATGAATTAAAAAAAGAATAAAAAAATAAAAGGCTTGATTATAAGAGTGGTCAGAAGAAAATGGCCAGAGCTGACAGAAAGATTATGATAACTCTTTATAAATGTGGCAAGCAGAAAGTCATCTCATATTTCATATCTGACACTGCTGCCTCATTCTCTTGTGTAATGTAATATACTGTGTGTTCATTTCTAAAAAAAAAATTTCAAAAAAATTAATCGCAGAATCTTTTTGTGGTAAAGTACTTTAAGGAAACTGTTCAGACTAGTCTCTGTGGCAGATTTGCCCAGTTTCACACACAATTTCACGTTTGCTCTTTGTTCTAACTTGCTGTCTACGATGAAATCGCAGACGTGGTAATGCACACGGTCAGAATAGCACCATTAGTCCCAAAACGTTTAGATACCACCTTGTATACAATCTCATTTATATATATACAGAATACACTAGGTATAATGATATGAACATGTAGGTGTTTTATGTGTTTTTGTACCTGATATTTCGACAGGTTAAATTGGCAGGTGTGAGTGACGAAGTGTGGAATCATCCACTGTGCCCTGGTGTATAAAACGTTAGACATGCGCATGACGTTAATAAGTAACCTTTTTACATTAAGGTACTGCAGCTTGTAGTTTTGAATATTTCTTCCTTCTTTTATTTAGTAAGTCAGTTAGTAACTTCACTGTCCACAGAGTTGCCTTTGGCTTCACGAAAAAACAAAAACATTACATAACCAAAATAGTAAAAAAAAAAAAAAAACATCTAAAAACATAAAAGATTCACACAAATATAATCATGTGTATATATTATATATATTTTATATGTATGTATTATATATCTATACCTACTTACAGTCCTGGCTCAGCATTTATTAATCTAACGGCAGCTGTTACAAATGAGAATTGATACACTTTTTCCGTGCCCATGGAAACATCTGGAATTAAAAATGTAAGGGATGGGAAGAATCCTCTATAATACTTAAGGCTTTCTTCTACATTTTTAATGCATTAATATCATGGTAACGAAATCCATACATTTTTTTAAATCGCATAGCAACTCTTAAACTATAGTCAGTTATTTTTAAATATTATCAATATATTGCAAGAATGGCAACTAAACAATGTGAGGAATGATAATTATGTACTTTGTCCCTACTTCCAATTTACATTATTAAAATTTGGGATCAAGATGGGTTGGGGAAAATATCTAAATGTACTGTATTTAAAATATGGTTCAGTTGTTGAGGCATTGGTGGCATTCAAGTAAGAACAGTGACTAACGTGACATCATCATTTAGCTCGAAGAGGAAGACAGTAAACAGAGTTTTTGCTCCGAATCAGGCATTCAGTACCACAATGCTTGTGCGTTAGTGCAGCTAGTAATAAAATACACAAGATACACAACATGCTGTACTACTTAAGGTGAGGAACAATGTATAGAATAAAGCAGATGTGACTGTCAAAGTGTCAAAGATGTTCAATTGTACATAAAAATACAGAAACTCATCTAAAGATTTGGAAAAATGAACTGGTCAGATGAGTCATGCGTCACCATATTCTGAACAATTGGACTAGTGCATGTTTGGCAACACCAAGAGAAGATACAGACCTGAACATTCTACCTCTTGTTCTGTGATTTTCTTCTGATTGAATCCCTGCCATAGTCTGCCAAACGATTGTTTTATAATTATCAACATTTCCTTCATCTTTTTTATCGTTGTTCTCTTTCTTTGTACTGTTTCAACATGGGAAACTCATCAAGTTAACCACAATCCATGTGCCTTGCAAACAATTCAAGCTTGCACTCAAATGTCGTGGATCTTTTGAAAGCGAGAGTTCTGTTTCCCTTGCCTTGCAGTTTAGACTGTTTAACTTCTCCAGATGGGTTCATCAGGTTCTGCCTAGGAAGCGTTTAGCTGTTGAAAGGTTTACCATATAACAATGGAAAAAAAGTTGATTCATGCTACCAACAGCAACACGACTCATTACACATGATCAAATTACAGGCCAGCCAGAGAGCTGTCTGTTGGGCTCAAAGACAACACAGCTAACACTGACCAGTTCAGCTATATGCTTGGATTGTTACTCATTTTGAAATCTTCTTAAAGTTTAATACAGATATTGGTGGTCATCCATGCAGTCTTTGGTTTGACTTTTTAAACACTGGGATTTCTTGACACGATCTTTTTACTCTGGGTTTTAGGTCTAACTTTGAACTTTGATACGTGTTGTAAAAATCTTTTACCATCTTAGTTGTTTCTTGTGATCTTTTTGCAATCAACCAGTAAAACATAAAAGAAAATTACTGTATCTTTCATGTTCTAGCTGTTTTTTGTGTGTGTGTGTGTGTGTGTGTGTGTGTGTGTGTGTGGGTGTGTGTGGGGGTCTGTCAGTTAGAGATATAACTCGTGTTGAATCTGTTTAGTAAATATAGTGACTGTCAATGGTTTGGATACACCTTTGACGTTTGTTTATATGAAACAACCTAGTTAAAAGGCAAAAACACGATAAATAATGACTGGAAGAAAGTTCTATGGACAGATGAGTCCCAATTGGACATTTTTGGCTCTAAACTTAAACCTGGGGAGCTGTTTTGGAGCAAGGAAAATTGGAGAATTTGAAATGAAAGGAATACTGAACCAACAAATCAAATCAAATCAAATTTTATTTGTCACATACACATACATACAGGGTACGACATGCAGTGAAATGCTTTTTAACGACGCTCCAGCATGAGGGAATGGGATGGGGGGGGGGATAAACCAAGAAAAAGAAGGCAGATAAATAAAGCATAAAATATATATAATATATAAAAAATAAAATATAAAACATGGCTACCATTCCATACTTCAACACTATGTGTACTTCCAAACTCTGTAAGCATTATTTCGATCCAGAATAGTATGGCTTGCCCAGGCACCAGACCTAAATCCTGTTGAACTTTTGGAATGAACTGGATCACAAGATTAGAAAGAAATATCCCACTAGCAAAAACACCTTTGGCACGTTTTACATGAGGCATGGCAAAGTATTTCAGAGAAACTAGCTGTCCGAATGCCAAGTGTTTAAAGCTTTTATTCATTCAAAGGGAGGGATTTTTCAATGAAAGTAAAGTTTAACATCTGTATATACACTGATCAGGCATAGCATTGACATTATAACATTATGACCGGTGAAGTAAATAACACTGATTATCTCTTCATTCTGGCACCTGTTAGTGAGTGGGATATATTCAGCAGCAAGTGAACATTATATCCTCAATGTTTCTGTGTTAGAAGCAGGAAAAATAGCCAGGCGTAAGGATTTGAGCAAATGTGACGAACTCTAAATTGTGATGGCTAGATGACTGTGTCAGAGCTTCTCCAAAACTGCAGCTCTTGTGGGATGTTCCTGGTCTGCAGTGGTCAGTATAAATCTAAAGTAGTCCAAGGAAGAAACAGTGGTGAACCGGCAACAGGGTCATAGGCGGCCAAAGTTCACTGATGCATGTGGGGAGCGAAGGCTGTGGTCCGATCCAACAAACGAGCTTCAGTAGCTCAAACTGCTGAAGAAGTTAATGCTGTTATTGCTCGATGGGCCATCAACCTGTCCATCACCACTGCAAACAAGAAAAGACTCAGAGCCAATTCTTGATGCAGTCCAACCTCCACCTTAAACCAGTCATTCCTACTGCACACTTCACTGCTGTCCTTATACATGTCTTTGCCAGCTATTTTGACAATAATGGCTGTATGAGTTATTTTCAGAGGACAGTAAATCTGTACTGCTATACAAGCTGCACATTGACTACTCTAAAGTATATCCAAGTCTCATTTCTATAGTATTGCCCCTTGGGAAGATCTATTAAAATGGTTGCTGAAATGTGAGGGGTTATATATAATATATAATGTATCTGTCTGGACAAAGCAATTCTTCAGTTTGTGAAACTCTCTTGTCTATCTAAAACAGGCATTTCGACAGGCACTGAATGTTCCATAATTTATTTCCAGCTTTTTAGTACTGCCTGCAGGAATGCTGCAAAAAAGGCTACAGGTTTACCACAAGTCTGACTGATGAGCTTCAGTTACGCATTAATGTTGTATTTCGTGGTTTGGGATACACGGTTAACATTTACACACACAATTAGATACAGTCTGATTATAATTTCTTCTTATCCGATATATTTTCATCTAAAAATAATAAGCAGTTTTTTAAAAATCCATTTGATTTCCGTTCCAGTGTGGCTGTGTTACTCTAATGTTCCAGCAAATGTAAAAGCAACAAATGGGAAACACACATAAATCATTTGAAATGTGTCCAAATTTCCATTCCTTTTCCATAGTTACAGCTGTTGAATTGAAAAAAAATTACACCTCATCTAATGTTTCCCATGTACAAACAAGCATCTGGATGCACAGTCATCCAGAAAAAAATTTATGCATGTGATGTAGCGGGTAAAATCAGGCTTTATTTTATTAAATACATTATTAAAAACATATCCAGGGAAAGGGGGAAATGTGAACTTGAGTGGTAGCTAGTAGTTTAAATTCATAGAAAGTGAAAGAATGTAATCATTTCCCAGAATACTGTGAAATATATTAGGATACTTTTTTTTTAACTCAGTAGTAATCATCTTTTGGTTTGTTCTTCATGGTAATGTGCAGCAAGAGACAAAAAAAAAAAAAACCTATTGAAAAACACATTCGTCGCATGTTTATTGTAAAACTGTACATTTCTCTTTATATTCACTGGAAATGTATGAGAAATGCTGCAATAATGAAATACTGCTCTGAACAGAATCACGTCTTTACATAGCGTTGGATCTTCAGATCTGTTGTTTTTCCCTGACTGAATAATTCGGAAAGAAAAATGTTTCCATTTGGCATTCATAGAAAGACTTAAAGTCTAAATAGATTCCCATAACCACAGACATCTGCTGATATGTTCTACATACCAGCAAGTAGCCACATCTTATTTCTCATAACTAACGAATTAAGGCCCTTGTCTTATAAAATGATCAACATATTGAACAGCGACCTTCATGCAAAACACTACAGGATGGAGAGTTTGGAGAAATTCCTTCCCTCCTCTCAGTTTTTTGAAACACTGTATTAAAAAACGATTAACATGCTTAAGGCTTCATTATATGATTATTTCATTCTTTGAGGCCTCAAAACAACACTAGAATAAGAGCGAACACATGAGAAGGCAGTTGGAGGAATCTTCCGGGGGTCAAGGAGATTGTTCTCGAGGCGCAATGCTACTATGTGCGAATCCTCGTCGTTCAAAGGGTCGCAGATATTATCCTCACCGATGTGCCTGTTGGTTAGAACATTGAAAATGTTAGAAACACTTAAGCACATTTTTAGATCTGATCTTTTTTTTTTTTTTTTTTTTTTTTTTTTTTTACATGCAAGAAAACTTAGTCATTACCATTTCAGATAATTTTTTTCTAGCAACCAAATAATTGACTACAGTGCAGCTTTTATAGTTGTTCTGCCCATAATTGCTATAGTATTTAGTGATCGGTAACATGTCAAGTCAAGTTTATTTCTATTGCACTTTTCACAACAGACATTGTCTCAAAGCAGCTTTACAGAATTTAACAGTTAAAGCGAACGATGTGCATTTATCCCTGATGAGCAGCCATGGTGACTGTGGCAAGAAAAACTCCCGTAGATGTTATGAGGAAGAAACCTTGAGAGGAACCAGACTCAAAAGGGGAACCCATCCTCATTTGGGTGACATCAAGAGTGTGATTATAAATCTTTAAACAATACAGAACACTGGAGAGAGAATACTAACATGAGCACTGGAGTGTAAGATTGTGAGTAATGTTCTTTTTTAACAGTCTTTTACAGTCATTTGTGGTTATAAATCTAGGAGCAACTCATAAAATAGCTCAACATTTGCGATCATCATAGATCCAACACCAAGGTTTAACTAGGGGGGTGGGGCGGGGGGGTGTAACAACAGGAACGTTGATCATGAGGTGCTCTTTCAGCAGTACATATCCATGATGTATCCACATTAACTGTTTTCACTATGACTTAGACATCAATATAAACAGCCACTGCTTCACTGGCCTTGAGCAAGTCCCTTAACGCGTAACTGCTCGGTTGTATAAATGAGATAATTGTCAGTCGGTTTAGGATAAGAGCTACCGCCAAATGCCATGAATATAAATTCTGAAGTGTATACAGTCTGTTCAGATTCAGCCGAAATGCTTTCAATGTTTTCTGCGTGGCATTTCGTGGTGCAGGTACAGAATGCATCCTTTGAAATTAATCACTTCAAATTAAGACTTTTTTTTAAACAAAGACCTGACCTGAATCCAACTGAGCATGAAGTTTATTTACTGAATGCAAAACAAGACAATTGCATCTTTGCAGAGCATCAAACTCAGTCATCTTCACTTAATGCAGTGATGAACCGCAAATGATTACTGCAAATTAGCAATCAGGTTTTAAAAATTTTCGTTTGTTCAATTAATTTTGGTTTCTTGGTCATTTTATTGCTATTATTTTTATTTCATTCCCCTGATATTTATGTGAAAACTTTCAAATTTAAGCTGAAAGTTGCATGTACTGTCGTAACCAGCTAAACTATTAAACGGTTTGTTTGTTTGTTTGTTTGTTTTTTGGCCATTTGCCTAACTGTAATATGACCACTAGTTTGATATTGATTCTGTGTTTCTAGCAGTTATATTAAAGCTTGATAATAGGAATACGACTGTTATTAGTGGTAATATAGTGAATGCTGTCAGCATTACACACTGCAGATTTGTTTGTTTCAGCATGATTTACAAGAGGTAGTGAAACCATTATGTGCAATTAAAAAGAGGAATGAGCCTATAGAGGAATGAGTCTAATATTCTGGAGTGACTTTGTCTGGAAAAAAGATCAGAATCTGCGAAACCAGATCAGTGCTCCTTTACAATATGTTGTAGCAATACATGATCAGCTATTTGTGATTTGTGTAGCTACCTTATGTTGTTGTTGTTAAGCCTGAGGAAATGTAACGACGTCATCTCGTTGACACCGAAGGGAATGCTGGTCAGTTGGTTGTTGTCTAGACATAGCTCAGTCATAGTGTTCAATACACCGAAGAAAGACTCCGGTTCCACCCCTTCTCCATCCAGCTTGTTGTAGGAGAGATACAGATATTCAAGGCCAGGCTCCATGTGTGCAAACACGTATCCTGGAATGCGTTCAATCTGATTGCCGACCAAAACCAGGTGAACCAGGGATTTTGGCAGGAAAGATGGAACCAAATGGAGCTTGTTGTGTGACAGATCTATTGATTCCAGATTCCTTTAAAGATATAGTGCATGAGAACAATCAATGTCAAGGTATATTTCTATATTCAGCAGAAATTAAATACATTGAATTCTATTATATAAATACTAATTTGCTGATATTTTATTGTTCCGTCAGTTATACCTGTGATTGATCCAGGCAAAGGGCGCGATCCGTGACTCATCTATTTTATTGTGTCTTAGCACAATGACGTTGAGGTTTTTGCTTTGGTTAAAAGCTCCATCAGGTATTTCCTCAATTAAATTGTTTTCAAGATGTAACTCCTAAAAAAAAAACACACACACAAAAAATAACAAAAAGCAAAACAAAGAATTATACATTAAATATATTTTGACAAAAGAAAGTTTACAATTTGGTTGTGTCAAAGATATAATGCATGTATCACTGCTATACGTTTGTGGGTTTAGTAAACTTGATGAAACCATGAATTGTCATTTCTAATGGTTAATTTATACTTCTGTTATACTTTAATGTCTTTGAATGCCATCTCAGCAGCCAGGGGACAAACATGGCAGCAACACGGTGCATGTTCAAATCACACGTAAGGATTGCACACCGACAATGGCAGCAGTGTTGTGGATTGTTCTTCAACGATCATCATGCACAAGTTGGCGAAAGGTTTCGACATTTTTGGGGTTGAGCTCGTTAAAGGTCTTGCTGGTGCTCCCTGTGACTGTGCGTGCTGCTTTTTTCTGCCATCTGTTGGCGTGTTGCAAAACTATTCTCGAAACTTTGTACTTGTAGAGTAGCGTGTTATTTTAATTACTGTAATTGGTGAATAGTGTAAATAAATAAGTATGAATTATTAGGTTATTTTCTAAAGGTTTTGATTTGAATCTAGGTCTAGTTAACTATTTTCTTCAGTAAGAAATCTTAGATACAGTAGCAGCTTGGCTACTTTTTAGCATGACATGACATTCTGCAAAAGTTATTTTGACGTAGGGGTGTAAAGGTACACGTATTTGTACCAAAAAGTTTCAGTACAGACCTTTTGGTTCGGTGCACACGTGTACCGAAAGCAATCCTTCTTACGTGCTGAACATAGTTTACTAAGTTACCTCGGGAATGTATTAAGTGGCAGGCCGCAAGTTATTATTGAACTTTAAAACATACACAACAATGCCAGGGGTATTAATAAGAAACTAGAGTTAGCGTAGTGTCACTGTGGCAACTCACTCCGTACCGGAAACACAATTTGTTTTGCATTGTTTTGCATATGTGCGAAATTGCAGCCACTTCTTGGTCATCGCCAAAGCTAGCGATATGGATTCTTTTGCGTTTTATGTCCAGCTTCAAGAATTCCTCTTATAAGGAGAAAATCCTGGCAATTCCACATATATAGGGACTGAATGAATGAAGGATTGCAGGAATGAAGACATTTGTTAAAGTATGCTGAAATAAGTAGAACAGTTAAGTGAACAATATCTTTAGAAAATTAAATATTAAGTGTAAAACACGGACACATACACATCTGTATTACCCAAAAGGGGTCTAACAAATATAAACTATTTAAAACAATTTTTCAATTTATTAGATTTTTTAACAATTCCATTTGTGCCTATTTAATCAATATAATAAAAAGTATTGCATTCATTTGATTTATTCTATTTTATTTTTATATAATATAATTTTATATATTATTTAACCAAGCATGCATTTTATTTAAAATGATAAAAAAAAAAATGTAACTGTTGATGTTCACAAGTATTAATAATAAATTGCATTAATAAAAAAACGACGAGCAGTTTTATGTTTTGCATTTCTTCTTCCTCACTGTACCGTAATTGTACAGAACCGTGACTTTAAAAACCGAGGTACATACCAAACCGTGAATTTCCTGTACCGATACACCCCTAGTGTACGGAAGGGGGCAGTGTGATGTGGAAACAAACTACAGTGTACAGACAACAACAAACGTTTTGGCAGATGAGGCAGTGCAATACAGGCTTGAACAGGATGTTAGAAAAAAGATCATGAGACAAAGAAAGAACAAACCCCGGCATGACCTTCATGACCAAATTAATAGAATTGCTTCTGCTTAATGGTTTTGTTCCTGGAGAAGGGATGGCCCTATTGTATTCAGTCAGCTCTTGTTCCTGAGGCTTGTGATTCATGAACTTGAAATAAATCACTTCCAGAAGTAAATTCCTTCTTTTATTTTAATACCGCATCCTTGCTCATTTAAATGGCCTTTTTTCAGCAGGAAATTATTGTTCACTCTGTGAGCTCCTGGTTTTAAATGACCTGTGGCAACAGAATCAATCGCTCTATTTACTGTATTCATTAAAATGGAAAAAAAACCTCTTAATCTGATATAAATTACTTTGTTGTTTATATTAGATAGAATTTGGCCACCATTTCCATTGGTGGAAACACAAATAACTGCACAAGTACATATAGGGGAAAAGCATAGTTCACAACACAACTCTGACATTATTAAATGTACTTTCCTTCACTCCTTCAAACAGCACATTGCCAAAATGTACATGCATGTCACTTACTTAATGACCAGTGCTGTCTATTAAGTACATATATTTCAGACAAATGTATAAAAAAAAATAATTACATATATAAATACATGGTTCTCATCAGATGTTTTAGAGGTTCTCGTTGGTGTGATGTCTCTAGATCAAGTGGTTGAAGGTTTGTAGAGTGATTTCAGAATTTATCCAAAAATGTTTGTAATAATTGCTCATCAGTAGATTCTTGATGTGTGTTACAAGGGTATTTAAGGGTCACAAATTAGTAAAAAAATACTTTTTAGTCCAGACTTTGGAGTCCATTTCAAGACTTTTTTTCATGGACCAAGTGAAGTAGTATTATACAGTGTGATTTAGTATTGTGCCGACACTTAATCGATTTAATCACGTTCTTTGTTGAAACTGACAATATAAACAATGCGCTAGTATCAGTGAGGCATGGTGGTGAAACTCTGACACAACCTTGAGACCTGTAACATTACCTGCAGAGATGCTGGTAGCCCTTGAGGGATGGTGCGGAAGTGGTTCCTGCCCATCCGTAGGTAGGTGAGCTGTTTCAGTGGTGTGAAGCTTTGGGGAGTTACATTTGCTTCGCTCAGTAAGTTCCCTTCCATTTCCAATGTAACCAGATTGCTCAGACCTGCCAGGGGTTAGTTATAACAATACAATTCCATAGTATCTACCTTTCACTTCTTAATACTTACATTTAAATTTGATATTAAATGTGTTTTAAGCATCAGCTGCTCTTCATGACTGTTATGGGTTACCTTCAAAGCTACCCTCATCAATCTCTTGGAGGTTGTTCTCATTGATCTTAAATTCTTCTAGCGTATGTGGAAGCCCTGGAAGAATGTGTTGGAGCAAGTTTCCATCCATGTATAACCTAGTTAAAGATTTAAGCTTCTGTAAATGAAAAAAGTAAAACCAATGGTAAATGAATTAGAACCATATAGTATAGTATCAGATCACATTAGAATAATGTACCTAACTTGTACAGCTAATGAACCTGCAATAAAATAAATGTCACCATCTTTATATTGCAATATTTGCCAATTATTTAGATGCTACCTGTGCTATAAACTTTTTTCCGGCTTCTCCCATTAGGGGTCGCCACAGCGGATCATCCGCATGTTTGATTTGGCACGTTTTTACGCTGGCTGCCCTTCCTAACGCAACCCTCCCCAATTTATCCGGGCTTGGGACCGGCACTGAAAGTGGCTGGAGTTGGTTCCCTGACCGGGGATCGAACCCGGGCCGCAGCGGTGAGAGCGCCGCATCCTAACCACTAGACCACCAGGGCTACCTGTGCTATATGTGTCTTAAATCAATTTGCAGTCCTATTAAGCTGCTTTGGTTTTATTCATACAAGCAAGTTATTCATACAGCATATTTGCAAACTACTGGGTGTAACTAAAAAGAAGGAGCAGACTTTCTGATATTTTTCTTGATTGTGGGCCATGGAATTTTGTTCATTGTTTATTTTTATTGGGTGTTCAAAGCAGTCTGAGCACAGGGAGGAGAAACACTGCAGCACTAACATTTGTGTCAAGCAGTGTCAGTTCTGAAGTCATGGAAGTGAACACAAGGTTGTGTTTATTAATACACATATATGGATTTTTGTTCTCTCTTAACACTGTTGGCCATGGTGGCTCAGAGCGTATGGTTTCGAATCCTGGTACTGCCAATAGGATGATCACCATCTGATCAGCTACGTTGTAAGTGGCTTTGAATAAAAGGATCTGCAAAATGAGTGAAGGTAAAAGTCCTTACGGAAAACGCTTGTGGATCAATTCCAGATGATAAGATCTTGTTTTTTCCTAAATCTATCCACTCCAAATTCAATACACCATTAAATGCTTCTGCTGGAATAGTAGTGATTTCATTTCCTGTGGATTCATAAAATATAGTTTGTTAAATCATTCGAAAAATGCTCCACATTAACTAGTCATGATAGAGATAATTTTTTTCCCCCCAAAGCAATTTTAAAGACTGAAAATGATGTCATTGTGTTTTATGTTCTATTCCACATTCTAGATTGTAAGGTAGACAAAATATGTTCATGTTGTTGTGTGTATATGTTCATTCCCAGGAAAAGACATGGTCATGGATTTTTTTTTTTTTTTTGGGGGGGGGGGGGGGGGGAATAAGGGTTAAAGGTACTTAATACTTGTCACATGTACTTTACAGCACAGTGAAATTCTTTCTTCACATATCCCAGCAAGGTTAAGAGCGCAGGGTCAGCCATGACACAGCGCCCCTGGAGCACTCAGGGTTCAGGGGCCAGAGAGTTTGTAATAGTACTTAATATTACTAAGGTATTGGTGGAAATTTGGTGCAGCCAAACATGTAGAAATGCATAAAAACAAATTTGCATAAAATAGAAAATCTCAAAATCTTGCTGGAAGAAGGTGCAATATTTACAGCCCTGTTTTGGTCAGAAGCTGTTGAGTCATTGTCTATGGCAGCTTTTGTGTCTGTCAGCAAGCCACAGGTTTATTTATTTATATATAATATAGTATCTCACAAAAGCTACACAAAAGGATATATTTTAGAGTAGTCGATGTGCAGCTTGTGTAGCAGTACAGATTAACTGTCTTCTGAAAATAACTCAACATACAGCCATTATCGTCAAACTAGCTGGGAACAAAAGTGAGTACACCCTAAGTGATAACAGCTGTACGTCGTGTATCCATGCAGAGCCACATGTCTTATTCATCATGTTCATGTTTTTGTCTGCTTGACAGGATCATACAAATTTGCGTAGCTTGTATTAGAGCAGTTAAGGTTTGGTGCTTTGAGTACAATTCTCTCATACTGACCACTGGATGTTCAACATGGAACCTCATGGCAAAGACTCTCTGAGGAATCGAGAATTCAGATTATTGCTCTTCACAAAGAAGGCCAAGGCTATAAGAATATCGGTAACACCCTGAAACTGAGTTACAGCACAGTGATCCGTAAATCTATACTGCTATACAAGCTGCATATTGACTACTCTAAAATATATTTTTTATTTCTATAGTATTGTCTCTTGAAAACATATAATAGAATGATGTGAGGGGTGCACTTACTTTTGTGAGATACTACTTAACATTTATGGTCAGACTCAACATTCCAAAGAGTATTTGTGAAATCTTGAATGGCAAAAATGCAGACAACTGTTTATAGCAGCTGTAATATGAGTAAGGAAGCAAACTTGATTCATAACAATAGCTTCAATAAATAATAAAAAAAAAAACAGTAGTTACTGTTGCTAGTAGGCCACATCACAACCTCCTCATAGATGATTGAGGTTTTTTTTATCCTATTCTACATGTTGATCTTTGCACAGACATGTTGTCATCCTTACCCTGTAGATTGAGGGATTTGAGCTCAGGGATGGAAAGAGGAGGAATACTGGTGAGTTTGGCATTTTCGCAGGAGACGATGACATCAGAGATTGTGCATCCGTGAGGGAGCGCATAGCTAATTCGTGCAGATTCCTCGTCTACATCATCTCCCTCTCCAGCGTGACTGGTCTCAGGTGGTTCAGTCGGTGGTGGAAATTCCGGAGGGGTAGGCAACTGTGGTGGCATCTGGAAAACATCCCCTCTTAACCACACAGTCTCCTCTTCCTCCTCCTCTGCTTCTTCCTCTGCTTCAGGTTCATTCCCTGGTCGCTCTGCTGCCTCCTCTAAAGTCCTCAGCATCTCCCTCTGTTCCTTCTCCCTCCTCCTTCTCCTCTCTTCCTCTACCCGCTGGAGCTCCTCCATCCTCTTCCTCTTCTCTTCTTCCTCTGCTGCTGCTTTCCTCTCAGCTTCCTCTTTTAACTTTTTCTTTTCCCGCTCTTGCTCTTCCAGGTGTTTCCTCTGTTTTTCTGTCTCCTTTTTTTGCTTCTTTCTCCTTTTCCGTTCAGCATCTTTTCTCAAGTGCCTTTCCTCTTCCTCCTTGTATTTTTCTCTCCTCAGGCTTTTATCAGGCAGAAATCCGCCATCAGGGATGCTCGGGTCGTTAGAAACAGGGGAATCCCCGGAGTGTTCTGAGACTTCATGAGCTGTGATTGTTGTAGTAATACATCAAGAGTCAGAATCAATTCACTTTTTGAGTACATTTACATTTATGGCACTCGGCAGCCTAATGGCTGTAGGATGCATGAGAAGCAAAGACACAATGTCTTCAGAAACATAGTTCAGTAAAGTCTAAAGCACAGTTTCTGAATTCTCAATGGTTTTAAGAGTTATGATGTTATCATAAACAGTATTTTATGTTTTATGTCTTGAGGGTGAAGTTCAATCAATACACATTACTCACTTGTGTCGATGCAGATTGGGCAGCACTGTCCGATGGGTTTAAATTTCAGTTGGCATTGTAAGAGCGGACACCGCATTTCATCACACACTACATTCCCATCGGAGCATAAGCAGGTGACACAGGGCTTCGGTGACCACACCGTCTTATCAAACATGGTGATGCCCTGAAAAACACACTGTCCTGTGTTCCCTATTGGGGAAAAAATTAGATAGTTTTTTTTTTATTTTTATTATTATATTTGCAACTAAATATCTTTTTTTTTTTTTTTTTTTTTTTTTTTTTTATATCTATTCTCCAACTTGGTCACTGGCTGATTAAATTCAAATAGATTTTACAGTGAACGTTAACACAAGGCAGCTTTATAGACATCTGGATATAAATGTAGATGTAGAAAAACTCCCTGAGATTTCAGGAAGGCCCCTATTCCAGGTGACTTCAAAGAATGAGGCTAACAGCCCATGAGGATGAAGATTACCCTAAATATGATTCCTCCAAGACACATAAAGCCCACCAGATGCATTTTTTCCAACTGCAGCTCATTCGGCGTCTACGCAGCACACTCTGGGAAAAGAGTGCCATCTGCCCAATTCTCCATAAATGAGCTTAGATGACTAATGTTTTTGTGATTCACAGTGGATAGAGTAATGTCATCCCTCAAAACCTGCGAGTTCGGCCAATTTTTACTCCCTTGATTAGTCAGAAATGGCTATGGAGTCATCCAGATTCAAACTTGCTACCTGCTGTCTATAGGGCTAATGAAGAACTATCTGGATGTGACTTGCTCCATTTTGTCCTTTTTTTTCTTCTTATTAGCTTTAATTTCTTGCAAAGCCTACTATAAGACCATATGAATTGGACATGCAGTCATCATGTGGTCAGTGTGATACCACCATGGGCAATATGGTCTTGTCAACAAATAGCCAACTTCCCAAGATTTTCCTTTCAGGAAATACCACAAGTCCTCAGTGGAAAGAATAACATCACCCTAAACCTATGAAGTTTATGGCCATGGTAAATCATCTTAATAATTGCAGAGCTGAGCTTTCAATACTTTTAGCCTTTTTCTTAAAAAAAATTTGATCTTCTGCATCACATATGGCCATTTATTTCATTTCGTGTGCATTCTATTTTCCATAGGCATCAAAAATAAATAAGCCAGATTTTAAGGCCCCTTTTAAGCATTTACTGACCTGGAATAACATTGTAGTTCGGTTTTGGTTCCTCTACCTCTTTATAAGATTCAATAAAAACCGCTGCTTCGTTATATCCACCATTTGCTGGCTTCCTGCCTTGTCGGGCCATTTTCTTCCCCCTCCTTCGTCTTCCTTGAGCCATTGGACGATTCGGATTCTGCTCTCTGGCAACACTGTAGCTTATCCAGCAGAAAAATGACACGGCAAGTAAAAGCCATAGTCTCATGACGGAAGTCTGTGGAATGAAACAAAGGCCTTAGGCCGCATTGCCCTTAATATACTCGTTTTAATTTATAGTTTCTGGCACACTTCTATAATAACAAGTCTGGGAATAAATAACAAGGTACACCATTGTGTTGGGCTTCTGTACTATCCCGGACTGTCAGGGAGCTCTGAGAATATAGTGGTACCTTGTAGCAAAACATTAAGGCGACCCTAAAACTATTATTTAGATTTGCGTTAGGTGCCAATTACTACTTTTTAAGTGTCGTGTTCAGATTTAACAACCATAATACAAGTATGAGCCCAACAACCCTAAAAGGTTCCTGACAAACAGCTGTGTTGGTGCACTATTCAGTGTTCTTTATCTGTGTATATAAATGTGATGATTGTGAGTATTTTCAGCGTATTCAAATAGAAGTGTGCATATTCTGAAGGCTGTACCACCATGGTGCAGGCAAGTAAAACCACATCCAACAAAAATATTTCCATTTTGTACAACCATGCCAGGGTGTAAAAGTTTTCTTTGCATCACACATAAGCCATTAGAACAAAGCATGATATGAACATTGGAACATGGCTTTGCAAGAATAAACAGCAATATTCATCAAAACTCTACCCCCCCCCCCCCCAATTCATATTGGATGCAAGCCTAAGACAAAGTGTTATGTGGTTAGTGTTCAAGCAGTTTTGGCCCTGTGGCATGGGGGGAAAAGGGGGAAAACTAAAGAGTGAGGAGAAAAAGAGAGAACCAGAGAAAGCATTTTGATTAACCAGCGTTTTAGGATGACAAGGCTTAGATGGAAAGAATCTTTCGAAGAGGCAAAAAGAGAGGAGGGTAGAAAATATCCAGCAGTGAGTGAGGGCATCCTGCATGACCATACATATGTTTTGTTTTGGTTTTTTCCCCCCCTGAACCCAGACAGAAAGCATTATAGAGTTTACACTATAGAGTTTCTCAGGCAGTAAGAGGGCTGGAACGAAACTTGTTTTTCCAATAAATGCAAACAGTTAACTGCCCCCCTGCCCCACATGCACTATTGTAGCAAATCTTATATATAATTTTTTTTTTTAAATCAAGTACTAAATCATAAAATCAAACTGTATCCAAAAAGCGTTCAAATTCTAGATCATTTACATCTGCTACCGCAGTTCCGTGACGCTTTACTGATGGTTTAGAGGAGAGCAGAAATGAGTCATTTGTACATTACCAGTGGTTTGCAGGTTTTGCGAGGCTAAATATTTCCGCCGTTCCCAGGCTGTGTGGGCTTTGCCAGCAGCGCTAGGACAGCGTGCGTCTGCTCGGCTGCCGAGCTGATAAATGTCTAAAACAGACGAGGCTGCGCTCTGTGAGAGGAGCTGGGGCTTGCCTAAGAAGCTTCTTCAGTTCAGTATCTGACAGTCACAGTCGAGGGGTCAGGTAAATGATACTGCCTCTTTTGGAAGAAAGAGGTCGGTGATTTGCTGTGCCGTAATTACTAGTCTATGGAGGTGCTGTGAACAAAAGAGGTGCCATACGGCTTGTCATTAGTTTGAACATCCATTTAGGGTAGAAACTAGCATGTAAATGTACATGTATAGCATTCTGTAAGGCTCAGAGGCTCTGCAAAAACTTATAAGAACAACCAAGAAAGTGTGCTTGATGTGAATTTTTACAGTGCACTAAAACATGTTCTTCCCCATGATACTTTTGTCCAACCCCATCTCCCATTTCATGGGTGGGCATAAGCAGGCAGTATCCAATTTCATATGGAGGGTGGTTATGTGTGGTTCCTAAATGCTGTTTTGGTTTGTTGGTTTATGGATAATGTGTATTACATTAGGATTTATCCCTTTTCCTTTATATTATGTTAAATGTCTCTTCTTATTTAAATAGTCTCCTAATCTCCCCCCCACTGAAACATCCTTCTAAATGTATTTGCACTAATAAAGTCTTAAAACCTGTGCCTGAAAATGAAAGAACACATTTCAATGCCTGACCATCACAGACTATAAACAGTGCTAGGATCAAGGAGTTAGTGTTTTTGAGACATATAATTTCAGTGATGACAGAGGCAGTGTTTGTCTCACTCATGTAGAGGCATCTTTGAAGTGGCATTTTTATGTTGAGGTGGTTTTAATAGACATAAACGATCATCGAATCATCATAACGCTTCCTTTCATTATATAATGGAATCTAAGTACTTCTAGGAGCAAAATCTGAAATGAAGTATCTGTTAGTGGCTTTAACTTAAATTGTGAAAATTATCCAATTATTATACGTGTTGGTTTTGGAGATTATTGAAAACGCACACAAATGACAGTAGTATGTCGGGTCATGTGGTGAACTTTAATTTACCTCTGGAATAACAATCAGTGATTGTTTATGAAGGCTGGCTTTTGAGAGAAATGTAAGCATTTCAGTGATGATAAAAGATACAAGTCCCTTTTTAAATAAATGGGTTACAGATGTTTTTATGGCCATGGTTTGGGTAATGACTTAATGGGGGGAATATAGATTTGCACATTTTCTCCAGTTGTCCACCATAACACACAATTTCTCAATGAAACTCGTTTCTTTGTTAATGAGAAGAGAAGAAATGATGTGGTGTTAAACACAGTTGGAACAAATACCTCAAGTCCTTGGTGAGTATGCTGCTACAGAGCAAAAGCATGCCTTAAATGGACATGATTGATTGTGGTTATCTACCGATTTCGGTTTTGACTATTCAGCATAAAGCCCCGATTTAACCAATTGAGCTCATAAATAAGGATCGCTAATCCTTTAAATAAGGTGATGTTTTGCAGAGTTGGAACAAAATACTTTGGCCTTGTTTCCTGCTGAATAAGACATGCCAGAGCACATTTTTATACGTAGTGAACTGACTTGATAATGGGTGGTGTTCACTGATTTAAGTTCCAACTGTGCGCCACAAAGCATTTAACCTTTGTTGTGTTTTCTCCTGTATAGTAAGAGTAGCATGGAGTTTTCAGTACATAGTAAACCTACAAATTTGGGTATGACTGCTCAAATCTGAGGAACTTGCCAACTGGTGTCTAGAGATTTTTCTTTAAGTATGATGCTACAAACTTGGCACAGCTGTATTCATCCAGTGTTTAATACAGAATCTCTGTAAATTGTCAGTTTGAAGGGATTGGGTTTATGTTTGCACAAGGCCATTCAGTGGCATTCAGTGACTTATCCCCGAGGCTCTGTGTTGTCTTGGCTTTTTTTGTAGGTAATTGCCTTATTGGAAAGTTACCCTTTGCCTCAGACAGAGGTCACGAATGTTCATCAGGACAAGCCTTTCTGCTATAAAAACTATGCTTTCACCATATGGATAGAATTGACCAGGTGTCTGATTAAGGCCAAAGAATTTAGTCATGGTTTTGTCAGACTATAGAATCCTGTTTCTCATAGAGTATAAATAATTGTCTTCTGGCAAAGCATTTATGCTCTGTGATGGTTGTTCCTCTAGCAAATGGTATGGAAAACAGTTCCATCCATACGAACTCCAGGTCCTTGTTCAATTTCTTTAGCCACAGCCTTTATACCCAGTTTGCTCAGTTTGGTCATGTGACCAGCTGTGGGAAGAGTTCTCGACTTGACTTAAGCTTGTTCACTGTTCCATTCTTCAGATCTTTGCCTCAACAGAAGCTCTAATGTCTACAAAAAATACATTTTAGCTCATGGTTTCTTTTAGCAGGTGTCTCTTTCCAAATCATCAACTAAATTTCACATTGGTGAGATGGTAAGCAAAAATCTGAGTGAATGATACCTGAGCTCAGTTTGAACATGGGTTTTGTTTTTAGAGTAATGCTGGAAATGAGAGAATGTGTCAAGTAAATGCTTGTTCAATGTATTGTATACAGAGTTACTCTACAGAGGAAATTGTCTGAAGTTTTGACTTGAAATGACGCACAACAAACCTAATCACAAATTACATATTTTGTGTGGGGAATAAATCTTTCAGGGCTTCAAATATAATATTTTTGGATTTTGGACCTAATGGGACCTTATTAAATTGAGGAGATTTACACATACAGAGGATGTCTACAAATTCCAAGTATCTCTTTAATGTGTCATAAGCACATTTTATAGCGTATAGAGCATATCGTCATCCTTTATGACAAATACCCACCTCCTGGGTTTATCGCTAACCTTTGATGTAGTGGCAATGACGTGTGTTCAGATGTTAGCCTGTCCTGTGACTCATCTAATAGTGCACAGCT
Source organism: Silurus glanis (assembly GCA_014706435.1). Classification (NCBI taxonomy): domain Eukaryota; kingdom Metazoa; phylum Chordata; class Actinopteri; order Siluriformes; family Siluridae; genus Silurus; species Silurus glanis. The sequence continues at coordinate 3,231,710 of JAAIIK010000053.1, read as the reverse complement.
GCCGGTTTTGAACAGAGAGATTTGAATAAGAAGAGCTGTTGTAAGTATTTTGTTCATTGTATACTCAATGGTACCCTTTTCAGTAACGGGGATGTCTCGGCTGTAACAGAAAGAGCAACAGAAAATGTTTATTGTAATTTTTATTTTTATTGGCATTCCTGTTTTTGGGCAATTGTATGGCTTTTTCTGTGGAACAATGTCTGTTTAATGGTTAATTATTAATAATTAAGGCACCTAATGCAAGAGCTGCCAAATCCCCCACTGAGAGCCACGCCCCTTCTTGGACATGCCCCTTCTCAGCCACACCCATCCAAGTCTCCTGTTTGCTAATGACTGAAACCTAATGACAAATAGCTCCTAATAACTAATAACCTCATTTGTGTTATTGTTTTCAAATGTGCAGAACATATCCAAAAATGGAAAAAGATTTAATTTTATTTATTTATTTATTTTTACACTTGACTAGAGCAACAGCAAACACTAACCTTTCGTCACATATTAATAGTTGTCAATGCTGGGGCATCTTTTACATGTCTGACTAGATGAGCAATGGATCTGGTCGATATCCAATACCTGTATCAGTACTGATTCCAAATAAACGAAAAGCTCTATTTTACTGCTAAACGTCATCATTTTCAAACTGCAAGAATCCTTCAATCTACTATTACTTGTAAGTTTTCACGAAACATAGAACGACTCGATTTTCCTTTTTCATGCAGCATTTTATTGTTCCTGAATCTGTCCTTCAGGACATTTAATACCATTGTCTGTATACTACCACAAAACTCATAAAGCTAAGAGTTTTTGAGGAGGATAAAACCTTTAAACATCGGTCAGAAACTATGATTATGTCATCATGATATGTCTCTTGAAATTGCATTAGCAACTAGCATCAAATGTAAGATGTCATTTTTTCCTCTGTGGTCGTTCTAGTGGAGCCTCATACGGATTTTTTTTTTAATATGGAAGAATTCACATTATGCCAGAGAACTGCGGTACACTGTTGTGGCATGTCTGGCGTCAGCACTTTCAGAGAGGAAGCTGTATTTCTTTTCTTCACTTGAGCAGGGAACCTTAGGGCATCTTCCATTTAAAGCACTCTCTAAAGGCTTATGTTTTGAAGAGGTAGTTTTATTTTTAAGAAAATACAATTCTCATCATTCTTTTTTTTTTTATTTTTCTGGATTTACCCTTGAGCTACAGAGCTGTCAAAATACACTGTAGCTGAATTCTGTATTGTGTAGCTAAACCCAAGAGACATGTTTTTATTGTTAAAACCTTGGTTGTGTTGTGGATATTTTAATGGCACAATTAATGGACCTGCCTTGCTTTTTTACTCGTGGAGTTGATGGGCTTTTCCACTGTGAATAATATTTCTTCGTCTCACCGGTAACGATCCTTGTCATGAAGGACGATTCGTCCACAGCACGCTGACAGAGTTCTTGGGAGACTTTGACGCAGTGTTCCTTCTGCTCCTGGGTCAGCAGACGCACTGCGCATGTTCAAATCAGAAGAACAATGGCAGCCATGCACAAGCTGCCAAATGGTTTAGATGTTTTCGGGGGTTGAGCTCGTTGAAGGTCTTCCTGATCTCTTATCGTGACGTTCTTCCGCTCTTGAAGCTCGCGTGCCACACAAACACGTCAACCAACTCATTGCAGCATCGCCGTATCTACTTGGCGAATCGTATCAAACGTTATGAAGGTCGGCTCTCCCTGTGACTTGTGCAGCCTTGTCTTGAAACTTTTTTGATACCACCGCTTAATTACCAGAT
>JAAIIK010000053.1:3209936-3224936 GCA_014706435.1 Silurus glanis | reverse complement strand
TTCACTAATAATAAACAAACATTTGCATTAAGCATCCATATTTGTCCATGCTAATGTTGATTAGAGTATTAAATCTCTTCTAGATATCATGCTAATGCAGAATAAACTAAATGTACTTAAAGCCAAACAGCACTTCATTTTCTAATTTTATTTTAATAAGTTGCCAGTCTGCTTGAACTGGTTATTAAAATATATATTTAATCATGTTGAAGGAAAAAAAAAAACTATCCATAATAAATCATTCCTCAAACAGATTTAGTGTGTACAGTAAAATATTAAAGGAAACACCAACAAAGGTTTTGTTCCTCGGCACCGATTCTACACGTCTTCCAAAAGGTATTTCCTCAGACCGCCAACATGTTGTTTCAAAATCTCCCACAAGGGTTTAGTCGGGTTGAAATGTGGTATGTGTGCAGGTCATTGCATGTCATTTACATCATTTTCATCTCCATTAAAGCTTTGTGTGAGCCTGTGGATGGGGGAATAGAGTCATTCCGAAAGCAACCACTTTCATCGGGATGGAAATGTTTTCTTATAAGATAAATGGCAAATCAGACGAACTTTGTATTTACAGTTTAAATTTAAAGAGACAAATCTACCCAAATCCTGCCTGCACAATTTCTCTCAACAATTTCCATCATTCTACCTTTAATTTGTCATAAATCTGTAGCTCATGTAATATCGTTGATACCTTCTTAAGTCTGCACACAGTCAAAATGAAAATCAAATCATAGCTGTAATGGATTGATGCTACTTGCATCTAGAGGTATGTAGTGGACTTGGTGAGCTCTGGGATCCAACAAGTTGCAAAAACACACGGTTTTTACTCTCATGTGGGTCAAAGATGAAGCTCACAGGTTATAGAAGCTCATGTTGGGTAACATCAGAGTGTATTGGAGACTGAAATACATTTACATTTATGTCTGGTGTATACAGGGTTTTATTCATTCATTTATCTTCAGTAATCACTTTTTAATAGTAGTCAGGGTGGCTTTGTTGTTGTTTTTTTGCATTTTTCCTTTAAACACAGAGCAGGAATTCATGTTTACAATGGCAAATTGTGGAATGTGACAATCACCATAACAATAAGCTCAGAGCTGTTGTACTGATGTTATTTGTTGTGTATAATCACATTCTTCAGCAATAAATGTGCACTCGCACTGCTTGTATACTGAGGGCGTATGCCAAATGAATGTCCCTGAACCTGGTCTCAATTGTTTGGCAGGAGAAATACCCAGATCTGGTTCAACTTCCTGAGGGCTGCAGATCTGAAATCATGGTGATCCAGAGTCCACAACTACCTGGGTACATTTTTTTTCTTCTTCTTTTTTTTTTTTTTTTCTTCTTTGACAATTTCAAATGCAAATCTTTAATTTATTGTTAGCATTGTTTCATTGACTCTTATTACTACCAGACTCGAACATGTTTCATGCATTATGCAATAACACGTCAAATTCTTGAGGTGAGCAAATGATCACCTGCGGCGTGCAGAGCTTTGTGCTCTTCAAATGAAACGGAGATCATACAGGTGAGCGGGATCATTACAGAATCCAATATCAGACAGCTAATCGTTTAGGAAAGTTTGATATTTACACAAATACAAATCTGTCACAATGCTGACAGAATAATCCATTCGGCTTGGTCTTGATTGTGAGATTTTGTGACTGCACTGAATGAACTGGTCTTTCTCTATTTCAGGTGTATGATGAGCATTTTCTGGAGCATTGGCGTCAGTAAAGAAGGGACCGTTATGACGAAGCTCGACCTACTGATGAAAATGCCTGAGCAAGGTCAGCATTCTATTTACATAAGACATGAGACATGTGTTTGTCTCACTGAAATGCCACCATACAGCAGCAATTCAAATACCAGTATTGGCAAACCCTCTTTTCATTACTGCATACAGGCAGATACCAAAACTGCTGTGAATTTAGTGAAGGAAAAAAAAATTGGTTTAATTTATTTCCAATTTAAAAAGTCAAGCAGACAGACTTCAGTCTCCGTGGCAGATCAGTGACAAGACTAAAGAGATTGATAGAGGACATATTGCATGGTGAACTAGTTATGTGCATTATCACAAACAGAACAGCTTTAACAGCTTTTTTTTTCTCATTACACACACAAATAGTTTCTTGTATTACCTGGAACCAGAGTTATGAGAGCGCTAATAAAAGCTGGTGTGTGTAGTGCAGCAGGCAGTGGAGTTTAGTACAAACAGCATTATCTCATGTGCCCTGGATATCTGTGTGGATTGGCTTTAATAGTCATGAACCAGTGGTTTTGAGGATGATTAGGCACTTATACATTCCAACTTTATCTCTGTGAAGCTGAAGTGAATGGCAGCAAGTGAACATTTCATCCTCAAAGTTGATGTGTTGGAAGCAGGAAAAATGGGCGAGCGTAAGGATTTGAATGAGTTTGACGAGGGCCAAATTGTGACGTCTAGACGACTGGGTCAGAACATCTCCAAAACTGCAGCTCTTGTGGGATGTTCCTGTCTGCAGTGGTCAGTATCAATCTAAAGTGGTCCAAGGAAGTGGTGATCTGGTGACAGCGTTGCGGGCGGCTGAGCCTCACTGATGCACGTGGGGAGCGAAGGCTGGTCCGTGTGATCCAAAAAATGAGCTCCTGTAGCGCAAACTGCTGAAGACGTTACTGCTGTTAATGCTCGATGGGTCACAATCACAATATTAGGCTGGTGGCCAGAATGTTTTGCCTGATCGATGTAAATATATATTTTAAAAAAAACGCTATCACTAAAGATTTCTTTTTTTCTTTTCTTTTTTTTTTTAAACAGCTGAAAAACTGGATACGGAAAACGTGATGGCGTCGGCCCCGGAAAGCTTTCGGCGTCTCCTGTTGGTGTTCGGGGAAGAAGCTACGATCGAAAGTTTAATACAATCTGTATGTTTTTGAAATGTCAGGCAGCACAACAAATTGTTCAAGCACATATCGACTTCCTTTACAGTTTTATTCAGTATAAACACCATCACCCATTAAGAAAGGTATTAATGCTGTACACATTCTGTCACCACATGTACACGTAGCGTATGTAAATATACATCATTAGACAATAGCTAGAAAAATAAATAATTTAAATAGAAAAATGTGACAGTAAAATCCACTTTGTCTCTTGAATAGTGAATAAGTTTAGTCCTTATTTTATCTGCATCACAGTGATTGTGATTTGATGAGAGGATTTAATAGTAACCTGGGTTTCAGTTTAGCAAGTACACATATTTTAGTTCTTTGTGAGGAGTCAGTCAAAGTTTTGCTCTGTGCAAGTTTATTAAATCCCAGACACTGCCAATCAAAAGCTTTCACCTGCTAGTTAATTAAGCTGTTGGTAATTAAAACATACTGTAAAATGTATTTGAGATGTAATTAAGGATTGGGTGGAAGTGAAATAATACAGATGTGGGGAAAAAAAACCTGGGGAAAGAAAAAAAACAAAAAAGAAATTCGATTTAAACTGTACCATTACATTTATAGCATTTAGCAGACCTCCTTATCTAAAGACTTCTTTTATAACTGAGCAGTTGAGGATTAAGGGTCTTGCTCAGAGGCCCAGCAGTGGCAGCTTGTTAGTGCTTGGATAGAAACTCAGTCAAAAGTCCACCTCATTCACCACTGAGCTCCCACTTCCCAGACTGATGCTGCCCTGTTTGTCCTAATTATCGCTATTATTGAACCTTCTTTTCTACATCAATATACTGTATTATATATTATAGATATCAATGATTAAGACCCAAATCCCTAATTTAAGAATAATTTTACATTTTAATAACCTGCGGGTCAACTTTTGACTGGCAGTGTAGAACGAATGACTTTCCTTAGTAACAATACAAACATCTGGTTGTGCACCATTTCATTTGTATCTCTTGCATGATAAACTACAAAAAAAATGTTCTGTATTATTTTTTCTTTTACTTTTTCACATGTAATGACCACTGAACTAAAAGTCTGCAGCACAAAGTACCAACATTTACAGAGGCACATCGGGAGAAACAGTAAGAGTTTGGCCGATGTTGAAGGCTGTCCATGTTTAATTCCATGAAAATCCTCTGAACTGTTGATTAAGGCCTCGAGAACTGACATGCGCAAACATGCCGTTAAAAGTCGAATCAAGTCATGGAGTCGTTCAGTTCAACCAAATGTGAGAAATAATTTTAGTGGTTTCAAACTGCATTAGACGTAGCAATCGCTAAATCACATCTGAACTGAAAACTATTTATAAAAAATAAAATAAAATATTTTAGTCGTAGCATCGGCCAAAGCAACGATGCATTACGAGTCTGTGACTGAATACAGACATGCACGTGATCTGGCATTGCCAAGCCAAGCTGATACAACCATCGACTACAAGCACAGGCACACACTGTCTCTGAAAGTAATGTATAGTGTTGAGTTACACAAGTGGTCACATAAGAAGTGACATTTGGAAAGTTTATGTATTTTTTTTTCTTTATAAAAGATTTGGCTATAGTAAACTGCTGTGCTTTCTGCTGTAATTAGACAGGCCAGACGTGTGTACTGAACCACAGGCAACTCATTAAACTACTTTATTATAAAGAACACGCCATTTTAAATTGAACAAACTTCTTTAGGACGCTCAGTTGTGGCAAACGCCAGCGTGACTCGCTATACTTCTGTGCAACTTGCTTGTTGCATGCCTTTGGTCCGCATAAAAAAACTTGACCATCGTTTATTCTGATTCAGGGCCAAACAAAAGCCCAGCTCACTTCAGTGTTCTACAAATAAACTTGGTCTACATCCACTGCATCTGTAGCAAAGATTTTTTGGTAATTATCCATGTGTTACTCTTTAGGTGGATGGAGATTGGGCCTTTATAAAAAAAAAAAAAAAAAAAAAAAAACCCTGGTGAAAACACTGAAAAACATGACGGATTAGGAACAATTAAGCAGCAAACCCGTGCAGTGGTTAAACATCAGCATGCAATGTGCATTTTCTTTTTAAACTAGAGCAAAAAAAAAAATAAAAATCAAGCCCCAGCAAAAGTGATTTGAGAAGCTTGATTGCTTAAATACTAATTGATCGGTACAGTACTTACTAAACATACAAAAAAAATGATGGCGTTAAGCTAAATGCAGCAACATGCATTCAGCGTACTAGCCATACTGTAAATCTTATTAATGTCAGTGGTCACAGACCCAAACGTTGTAGAGTAGTAGTCTCGTGTTACATCAAGTATCCATCTTTTTTTCTTTAAACAAAATCACCCAAGTATCGACACAGAGACAAATTCACTGAGCAAAAATACACAAAGCCACTTTTGGCACCAGAATGCTGCTGTGACCACCAAACATGCCCCTTCATTCTCTGTGACTTTCATTCCTCGAAGGGCTCAGTCACTTCACATTACAAAAAACATGGCACACATCTTAATGGGGAAGGACAAACAAATAAGAACCGAGAATAATACACACAGATGGCGTGTTCAGTTTTTGCCTTTTGCCACCGTTCACATGAGCAGCAGCGTGTGTTCATACAGAGTGAAAGAGCAGCGTGCAGTCCTGCCGCTCAGTGTAAAGGCTGGAGGGAGGCAGCTCCTGTGTGGCGTTTGTGCTCTTCAGGTAATAGTTGAGGATTTTGGAGTCGAGTTTATACTGGTGCGGGATGCTCTCGTACGGTTTGGGGTCCAGGTCCAGGATGGAGACGGAGAATGAGAAACGAGATTTTGTAGGCTGGATTTCTAAATGCGGCTGTAGTCTGTAGGAACAGAGTTTTCAAGTACAGTTAGAATAATGAGCCACACCCACTTTATCTGCTTAGAGAAATACTGGCATCATATACAGTGACCTTTATGTGCCACACTTTATTGCAATAAAGTATTTTCTGAACTGCTCCCTCACTCGCTCGCTCGGCTTTAGCACAATGAAGACTCTTATAAGCAGGCGTTCTTAATTACTCAGCTTCTGTGTAAGTCATTTAGGAAACAAGCGTGAAACCGCGTCAGTAGGGCGCACACACACACACTGCTCATTTAAGCAGACTTTACAATCCTGCCATGTGCTCTTTTATCTATAGATGACTACAGCACAACCTAGTGGCTCCCACCTGGTTACACAGTGCTGACGGATTTCCCATGCAGCTCCAAATTGGTGCAGTTTTGTTCACCATGACAACAACATATATTATTGTTTCCAAAGCTCATAACTGAAGCACTTAATGGGCCTGGTCAATTTGTTTGTATTTAAAATGAGTTCTAATTAGACTGATTATTAGAGTACATCACATTTACCAAAATAATACAATATTATTATTGACCCTACACCCAACCTGGTGAACTTTTGTTTAAATTGGCACATAATACAATGCAGTGTGTGCGGCTTTAAAGTCGACAACTGCAGGGCCATAAAAGTATCGGAACAATTCTGACCACCAAGGAAAGAAAAGGGATCTGTGTATTAGAAGATAAATAAGAAAGAAAGAAAAAATTTTACGGTAACGTCAGGAGCACAGGGTGATTCTGGTAAATCGATTGAAAACACAAGTTTCCGTAGCTGAGCCACTCATTATGGCAGAGGGAAATAGTCAGTAATAGGTTTTTGCAGACCACAATTAACTTTTACAGAAACGGTCAGATGTCGTCATGTGTAAACTTTAAAGAAGCAGTCAAAAAGATACATTGTTGATATGTACAGAAATCATGTGAAGAGATGATAAAGATCAAATCTTTGAATCCAATTTCACTTGAGTCAAAATCCTTTTTCACTTGAGACATTAAAATGTTAAAACTCTGAAATACATGCATGAGCAGGTTTCAATTCTGGCAAAACCTGTACTTTTCAAATATATATATAAAGTAGCTGTCAAAATATGACCACTTGAGTTTTTCTAGGCCACAGGGCTCTACAGTACCACCATTTAAGTAAAAAAAAATAACGTGTGCAGCTGTGAAGTGAAACTGGATTTGTGCGAGTTCTCGGATTGAAGCTCATGGTTATCTGCAATGGAAACTACAACCCCCAAAATGCATCATTCGTTGCACTGTTATTGGCTGCTTTTCATGGTTGCAGTCGCAAAAGGTTGTGTGTGCCAATCAGAGAATTTAAGCCGGAATGAAAATTATTTCTTTTCCCCATTTTAAAATGCAGCATCGAAAAGATACTGATAAGACACTGCTGCAACTGATGTTTTATAGAAACATTTCGATAGTTAAACAGTGCATGTTCGGAGAAAAATGGATGGAAGCTTTTCTGTTGCTAAATAAATGTCATGCCTTGCTGTAAAGAAGGTCAACCGATTGTACAGCTAGACGATTAATCAGGCTGATTTTTGTGTCATTTGTGCTGCAAATTAGGCCAATTATTAAGCAGGCGCATCTGACTCCAAACAATACATTCTGCACTTGCAGGAGAGAAACCAATTAAATACATGTTTATTGGAATAGAGACTTTAACTATAGACATTGTCTCAAAGGAGCTTTACACAGGCGGAACATAACTCTCCCTTACAGCAGGTGGCAGTAATGTGTATTTGGCGTCCGAACAGGAAAACCTAGAACTGTGAATATATAAAGCAATCAGTGTTTACACTGAATTTCTGTATCATGTCTTATTAGTTAACTATAAGAATTGATGAGATGAACCAAAAAAAAAAAAATCATCATCATATATCGGCCAAAATTTAAAACCCATATCGGTCGACGTCTACTCTAGACAACACTGTATTGTACAGGTAGCTTGTAAATTGTAGAAGACCTCAATATACACTCCTGGTCAACTGAAATGAGCTAATTAATGTCTAATTGTTGTGCATTATGTGAAAAAATCTGAAGTTTTTTGTTGTTTTTGACCGCTTTTGACATTTCAAACTGAAAATATGACAATTGCTTTAAAATGTAGTTTATCATAATGTGTGTAACAACAAAAAAATTACAGCCTCACTAGTCTAGTTGGCTTGTAGCACTTTCTGTGATGGTCCTGAACTGAGTTCAGTAAGGGGGAATATTCAGTGCAGCTTAAAAGGCTCATTTCAAAGACATGTTTTATAAGGATATAGATGCTGTATGTATCTTATGGCTAAAATTAGCCAAGGAGTTGTGTAGTTTGATAAATTGTGCACAATGAAATGTGTATTTAATTGTGCAATAAATGCATTTAGGGTGATATTTATACACGTATTATACTCAGAAATGTATTTAAATTTGAGGACTGCTCTGGGAATATGCATTACTCATTCAGTGATGGTTGCTGAAGCAGAGAGCAGCTTTTCAAAGCTAGAGAACATACAGTATACAGAGCAAATGGTACTTACTTCTCATCTTCTCCACAAGGTGCAAATGTGATCATAATCGAGCAATCCTTAGCAGTCATTGCTACTCTGTACTGATGAACCTACATTTATATCAGAAGCTGGTCAGTATTATGTTCTTATTTACTTTCAAACACTTGAAAGAGCAAATGCGATTTTCAGCCCTACCTTTGCGACCGCATATTCTATGGAGCCGTCATCTTCAGAAGGACATGTTTTCACCTTCTCCAGGAAACTCGCATCATAAGGACCATCTATCTGTAATCTATTCCTGAAACACAGAGTATATGATCAGTGTACTGGTGCATTATTTTCAGACTATTACGTTACCTTAAGTTTTGGCTTACTTTCAATAAAAGAAACCGCTGTACTCAAAATTTTGAGAAATCACCATGTACAACCAAATTCCCCTGTAGAATCAAAGATTGTGGAGATTGTGTGCTTTTACACCACCTAGTGTTTACTAATAATCATTACAGTCTAGCAGAGTATGGCGCTTGTTTAAATCTCACCTCTCTTTAGGAAACTCCTCCAGATATTGCTCCACTCTCTTGTACAGTGGGTAAAGGCCTTCAATATCGAGGTTATCCAACATCTGAGCTTGGAGGATTTTGGCAAGAACACAGTCTTTGGGAAGACCAACAGTGCCTGTACATATGTACATATGGAGTCATGCGTTATATACAGGTGAAACAGACCTCTCACATAAGTGTGCCAGTTTTGGCTTTCATTTAGCGTTATAAAATGTAATGCTCATAGAAACAACAGCTATTAAACTGAGTGGAACCCTAACATTAACCTTTAAAGTTTTATCAATGTAATACAGATGAAAAGAGCTGGCAATCAGGCTGCATTTTTGTGCTTCAACAAAGATCTTTTGTACATTCGATTCGGAAAATTAATCTGCTGTACACGCGATTTCTTTTTGTAGCTTTTATGCATGCTCATTGTTTTTGTAATCCATTCAACAAGACAATATAATAACCAAGCTGACAGCAGCACTGTTTACATCCTCACAGGATTTCAAAGTGACATGTCAAACAAACCATCCCTATTCATCAGGTTTCCCCGTCAACCTGTTAATTGTTTACCGGCTTCATGCAAAATCTGTCCCTGTGGCAGTGTGGAAATTTTAATACACACCAAAAAAAAGCCATTTGTTTCTCTTTAAAACTTTCCACTGACGACGTGATTTTCATCAGCTGTGTCTCCAGATAAAAACTACACTCAGATAAATCAGTATTCAGTACAGTCCCCGGAGGTTTTAAGCCTGCAGGAGTTTTTCTAACACTAAACAAAACAGGAAAGTATTCTGGTTAATAATAATACTATGATCTGAAGGTTGGTCACTGTTATGAGAATTGTGCAGCACCGCCCTTATTACTCACAACTGTACCGCACTTTACTGGGGGTGGGGGGGGTGGTCATATCACCATCATGTCACATGAACATAGAGTATGGTGACAGGCTACCAGATTGCAATATATGTACAGTGTGTATGCAAAGTTTTCTTTGCGCTAGTGTTTGAGTGTTAATGAGAAAGGTGAAGTGGCAATACTACACTGAGTGAGGAGTTGAGCTGTAAAGTTTGATATGTTTTTAAATGTTTAAATTATGTGACATATGTAAAGAAGCAGAAAATGTATATATTTATGACAAAGTGGGGCATTTACACTATATTGCCAAAAGTTTGCGGACACCTGGTCATAAGTATGGTATGTGCTTTTTGAGCATTGCATCCATATTTAGGCTCAATTTGCACTTATAAATCTCTCCACTCTTCTGGGAAGATGTTCCACTAGATTTGGGAGTGTGCTTGTGGACATTTGTGCTCATTCAGACACAAGGGTGTTAGTAAAGTCAGATACTGATGTAGGTGAGGAGAGGAGGCCTGGGGTGCAGTCAGCATTCCAATTTATCCCAAAGGTGTTCAACAGGGTTGAGCTCTATAGCAGATCTTCCAGTCCAACCCATGCAAATCATATCTTCATGGAGCTGGCTTTGTGCACAGGGGCACTGTCATGCTGGAACAGGTTTGGGTCTCCTAGTTCAAGTGAGGGGAAAATGTTATGTTACTGCATCCAAAGACATGCTATACAATTGTGTGCCACATATGGCTGGGGAAAATCAGGTGTCCCAATACGTTTGTCCATATAGTGTACAACACTTCTGCTTTGTAATGTGTGTGAGATATACAAGATCTCTTTCAGTGCTGTAGCATTAGTTCTCCTTCATTAGAACTAAGGGGTTGGAGAATGTTCCAGTGGGACAAAGCTCTTTTGCAAAACTAAAAAAAAAAAAAAAAGTTAAAATAAACAGTCATGTGAAATAAATCCTATGGTTTGTTATGTAGCAGGACATAATCATCTGGTCCTTGTAAGGTTTTAAAATGAGTAAATCCAACAGATGAACGAGACATTACACCCTGTCACTATATTACAATAATAAACACAAATTAGAAAAGCTGTGTAAAAATCTAAAAACACCTTTACTGCTTCTATAGGAATTGGGGGCAAAGTAGCAGATAATGAATCATGAGCAAGTGTGACCACCTCTATAAAAGCCAAAACTGTAGCAGTTTGTTGGTCTCAGGGGATTCAAGTTATAAGGCCATTTCCAAACAAAGCTCATCCTTCTAAAATCAGCAAGAGGAAAGCATTCAAGGGAGTTGCCAGTTTTTCCCAGACGTGGACATTCCAGAAATTTCACCCCAAAGTCAAATAGTGCAAGGCTCAGAGAAATTGCGCAAAAAAAAAAAAAAAAAAACAAGAACCATGTTACATCTCAGACCCGACAAGCCTCAGTTATCATGCTAAATGGTAAATTTTTAACCATGAACTCCTCTGTATGCCAAAGTATTCTAGTCGAAAATTAAGGCCATCTTTCCAGAATTGGGTCATGTGACAGGACAATGGTCCCAAGCACACATGCAAATCTAAAACTGAAAAAGAACAGAATCAATGTGTTGCAATGGCACAGTCAAAGATGTTTTTTTTTTTTTTTTTATCCTGCTACATATAACCACAGAATTAGAGGAGGGTGTATCCTCGTTTTCACATTACTAACTGCTATTTTGGTGTAGAGAACACGAGTCCTACACAGAGCCCTAACACTAAACCCACTGATCACCTGTAATGAAAGATTGCAATCGTGATTCAGGTCTCCAAACCCATTATTAGTGCTCCACAAAGAATTGCCTTTAAAGTGTATTTGTTTATAAAAAGCTAGACGTATATTATAGGCAGAAAATCTCACATGCTCTCAAACCTTGTACATTTTTGGTATATTTCACATTTTAGCTATAGCGGTGGCTGTAAGGTTTCCCCAGATGCTATATAAATTAAATGATATATACAGTAGAATCTAATCCTTTTCCTGATTGCTTATTCTTCCTGTGCAAAACCATATCAAGTTGAAACAGATATTTATAGCCATGACACCATTCACACACCTTTACTAAGTCAAGCATACAAGGTCAGTGAGAGGTGAAAAATAAACTATAGGGTCAAGCATAGGGGCAACGTCACTGATACTACATACAGGAAACATTCCTGCCCAACTCCTATAGACCATTAAAAAAATACCCCCCAAAAGAGAGATCATCTGTAAGTGTAAGAAGTTCTCACCATTGCGTAGCAGATCTCTGTGGAGCGGACTGGCTTCACAGAGAATTCTGCTCTCACCAAGCTGCATCTTCCTGTGTTCTCCAGAGCGATTAGAGTCTCCGGTGCTCAGCAGAGCGCTGCAGATCACCTGAATGAACTCACTGAGGACAGTCCTGCTGAGCTGGTGACCTTTGCTGTGGTGGAAGTAGGGCCACAGGTGCTGGATGAGCTCATTTAGGTCTGGTTTTTGCTTGGCATCGTCTTTGCAACTGTATATCAATTCTCCACCCTGAAATAAAGAAAATGGACACAAGATTTTAGATACAACAATTTGCAAAAGTACATCACAGCAGGTGCGTTTGCCTCAGCAGGCAAGATCTTTTTAAAAGTGCCTTTTAATTGAATTTAATTGAAAAGAAGTATATAAAAGCATTTCAATATAAATAATACAATTAATACGTTTTTTTTTTTACTGATCTGATCGATTTCCACCCACATCAAGCAAAACAACTAAATGGTTAATAAATAAATTCTAGAAGCTGTTTGTCTGCAACCTTTGCATTGGCATCATTTACAGAATACTAGTGGCACCGGGTTTCAGACCAGCATTCTGAAGCTAGAGTGAACCTGCTTAATGAAACTTTTTAACCAGGAAACAGGCCTTTTGGATGCAACACAGTCAATGGAAAACATAACGTCCGTATAATTGAATGACCAATAATTAGAAAAATCTTAAAATATATGAGACTCGACCGGGTTTTCAGCATTTTATAGAAAGATATTGTTAAAGATGGACACTGCACACTCTAGATAACACTTTCTCATTATCTCCTGACAAGTGTCAAGCAAGTGGTCATACTAGTCTGTGAAGGATTTCAGTGGGTCATAACAGTTCTTTCAAAGTTACAATATTTGCTCTTACGAATGATGGTTCGGTACATACTTGAGTTTTTAAGTCACGGTTCGGTTCAATTCCGGTACAGTTACAAGGGGAAGAAATGCTAAACATCAAAGTGCTAGTCTTATTTTATTAATGCAGTTTATATTATTATTATTATTATTATTATTATTATCATCATCATCATTATTATTATTATCATTATTATTAACAACATTTGTGATCAACATTTGAACAGTTTCAATGTTTTAAACAATTAAAAAGAAAATGAAGCTTGGTTAAAAAATTAATAAAAAAAAAATTTAAAATCTAATTAATGCAATACACTTTTTATTATATTGATTCATCAATTTAATTGGCACAAATTAAATTAAATAAATGGAAACATTTAATTAAATAGTTTACATTTGTTAGACCCCATCTTTTTTTTTTTTTTTTTTTTTACCAATTTCAATAAAAAAATTTCAGTCAAAGTGTGAGGCGTAGCGTAAACTAACTTGCGGTCCACCAATTAAATACGTTCCTGAGGGAACTCCTATTTTAACTATGTTCCGCACGTAAAAAGTATTGCATTAAAACCCAGTACCGAAATGTTTCGGTATGAACACATGTACCGTTATACCCCTAGCAACTACTATTATTGTTTTCGCCAGCCAAAAAGTGCAATAAAAGCTTTTTCACAGAACAAAGTCAGCAAGAGGTTAATCACATTTTCTGCCAAGCAAGCAAATTTTGTTTGTTCTGACTACTACATTAGCTAAAAAAGCAAAACATGCCTTCCATTTGATAGCATGTAGTAAATATAAATGTTATGATCAGCTACAGTAGTAAAGTAGTAGGAGGAGGTAAAGATAAGCACAGGTACTTAACTAATCCAGGACTTGTGTAATTAGTTAAATGCTACTTAAAGTCGAGATTTCTTTACCCAACTACCTTGCAGACAAACCATTTTTAAAAAGTTGTGATATTTTGTAATTCAAAATAGAGCGATTTTGACTAATCAATAGTCTGCATTCCTGCCCCAGAAAAGTATCCAAATTAACCTAAAAGTCTGTTTTAATACATTTGCATTTTTACATGAGCAATCAGCAAAATGTGTGTTGTGAATTTTTGCTATAAGATTCCACACTGTCCAATAAAAAGAAAATCCTCTCTGTTCATTCACGCCAGCTATGAACAGTCGCCATGTCATGACTGTGTTACAGGTCATGATAAGAAGAATTCAATACTGCCATTTTATAACCGTGTGAAGGTCACATCACAAATCTGCACAGACTGCTGCCTAGAGATTTGAAGAATGGTTTCACTATATTAACCACCCACCACCTCAAACTGGGAGACACAGTGACCTGTGTGAACTCAGGTCCAATCATCTATACTGAATTTTAAATTGGTTGAATAGGTGTAGGGTTTCACACTCTCAAACTCTAAACATTGAACTTACCTTAAATATTTTTAAATTGTTTTGTGGTTCTTCCAGTAGGTTCCTGATTGCAATATACATTCTCTGTTTGCTCCTAGAAAAGAAAAGTGAAATTACCACATGCAGCTTTTCCTCTTTAAAATGTATTTTGGATTCTGTTCCATAAATAGCATCACATATTTCTGAGCATCAGCAGATTTTTTGAAGGGGAAAATAAAAAAAACCAACCTCAAATTAAATTATTAATCGAAAAGCACACACATTACAAACATCTGCTGCGGAGAAGTGACGCGATTACGTGGCCGGATAAATGGAAGCCTGATCGACGTTCATTCATTGATTTTGAGATGTGGAGTGATGGATCACTAAATGAACGTACGCAAGATGAAAATAAATAAGAAAATACCGGTGCGTATTTAATGCAGGTGCGAATGATGAGTGATTACAATGCAATACATTTTACACAAAGCTTTAACACAAGAAGATTAGTTCTTATTTAGCAACACCACAATTCCATAAATGCAGTTTAAATGAAAAAAGGCTGATGGCTTCCTGGCGAGAAAAAAAAAATGTCTGAGAACCTTTGCTCTAGACTTCATCATGCCAAATCGTCCGCATCATAACACTTGGCAGGCCTACTCTGGTATCTTAAAACTCAAATATAATGCTTCATCTCTCTAAGCTTTTTCAGCCAAAAAGCCCAAAATTCCTTTTCCTTCTGCAATCTGACCTTCTTCTTCAGTATATAGGACCACACACACACACACACACACACACACACACACACACACACACAC
>JAAIIK010000053.1:3160971-3200500 GCA_014706435.1 Silurus glanis | reverse complement strand
GATAGATAGATAGATAGATAGATAGATAGATAGATAGATAGATAGATTGATTGATTGATTGATTGATTGATTGATTGATGTAAATATCCAAATTAGTTTTAAACTGCTCACCTGTATAACTGAAATAACTGTAGGTTGCTCTGGATGAATGTAAATACATTGTGCAAACTGATGAGTGCACATAAATATGTAAATATATGTACAACAAATAAATATAAAGGCTCTATCATTGAAAAATGTGCATATGCTGTTTAAGTACAACAAATAAATATAAATGAATAGATTTATAGAGTTAATGTTTTGTTGTATCTTTACTTTACAGCACTCTGTCTGGTACACTATCGGGTATAAAATCCTGTTGCATTTTATGAAGGAAATCGTCCCTACCTCTGGATGGAGGTTTCTTCAATTGGACACCATGCTGTGTAGCCGAGGACAGTTCGACATGACCAGCTTAAAGGTATATGAAGTTACTGAGCAACTCAAAGAATATCAGGATGGATTTGAACTGTCTTCTTCTTCTTCTTTCTGCTCTTCCTATTAGGGGTCACCACAGCAGATCATCTGTCTCCATACTACTCTGTCCTCTACATCTGCCTCTTTCAAACCAACTACCTGCATTTCTTCCCTCACCACATACATAAACCTCCTCCTTGGCCTTCCTCTTTTCCTCCTTCCTGGTGGCTCCATCCTCAGCATTCTCCTAGCGATATACCCCATGTCCCTCCTCTGCACATGTCCAAACCATCTCAATCGGAGCTCTCTTACTTTGTCCCCAAAACGTCCTACATGCGCGGTCCCTCTAATACACTCATTACCTGTCCATCCTCATTACTCCTAATGAAAATCTTCAGCTCTGCCACCTCCTGTCCTTGAACTGTAATTAATATAAACAGTCTACTTTAGCAGTTTAGGACTGCAGTTTGCAGGAACAATTCTGCATTATGCCTCATCACTGAACAGTAAACTTGAACAATGATTGTACTATAATGAATGACATTTGGTGCCACCCAGATGAGGACAGATCATCAGTGATTATTAGAAACAAACTTATGAGATAAACTTATAGGCACTGACATATAACTTCATATTTAATAACTCCTTTATCTCTGTAAAGCTGCTTTGGGACATTCTTCATGTCCATTGTTAAAAGCGAAACTAAATGTAACTGAAATAAAATATCACTATTCTGTTAACCAAATAAAAATTCTGTGAACATAGTGAACTGTCACTATCATCAGGGATTGATTTCAAGACAACAAGCCCTTAAGCGTTGACACACAAAATAGCAACAATAACAAAGGATTCAGCTCCTACAGAAAACTAAACTGACACAAACTCACTTTGAATGATTTGACATTTTCAATCTTTATGTGTAGGTTGGTTGTTCAGTTTTATGAAGCCCTGTGACTCATTGAGGCTCGGGTCCTGTGCCCGATAGGGCTACTTGGTAATCTATCATTGTGGAGTGTGCTGTTATAGGAAAATAATCATCCAGGTAAAGTAATGAAGCCCAATGTGCAGTGAAGTTAACTATTACAATCTTCATGGTAATAGTTCATGTACAAATTTTTTTTTCCTGTTTTCACTTCCATTATAGCAGCTATAAATAGTTATTCCTTCACCGAACGGTCTTTTTAAACACAAATCAGAAAGCAGAAGGCCTCATCAACAGAAGGTCTTGTGGAAGATCAGCTGCAGCTTAACAACAACAAGACAAAGGAAGTAGCAGGTTGTTAAACAGCATGGAAATGATGCAGTAGTCTTGTTGTCAAACAGACTGTGACTGTCTCTGTTTCCAGTTTATTATGTGCTATTTACAGCTGAATTGGGTATTAGGAGGTGTCCAAGAACTTAGAAAAATCCTCCCTCACACACACACACACACACACACACACACAAAACCGACAACCAAAATGTCTGTTCTGCTCTTTTAAACTTTTAACTCTCCACACAGAGCTACAAAATTAACTACCCAACACATTCCCAAGACATACTGTCCAAGAACAGGGAAACACTGACAAACACACACACACACACACACACACACACACACACACACACACACACACTGAGTCACTCTCCTAGGAACATTTGTGCACCTGCCTTTCATTCAACTATCTAATCAGACAATCCAGCAGCGGTACACTGTATGCAATTAAGCAGATGAGCCCACTACCCTTGTTCTACTGGGACTTTCACACATAACAGTCCCTAGACTTTACCCAGATTAGTGTGTGAAAAAACATCAAGCTTAGTATTGTTGTTGATCACATGTAGGATGCAGTTTCGCAGTTTAAACCATATACAATACAGTACACAGTGAAATAAAACAACATTCCCCCCAGGACCAAGGTGTTACATAAGACAACATAAATTAACAAAAAAGTAACATGAAACACAGAACCACACAAAACTAACTAGGACACTACATAAATTGGACATATAACATAACATACACATTTAAGGCAAAAAAAAGAACAACTTTAGACAAAAAGACAGTAAATACAGTGACTGTCAATACAGTAAACACAGTGACCTACTAGTACAGTACAGAAAAATTGTGTTTGTGCAGAAGGATTGTCCATATAAAATAAACCCCTTATTAGATACAAATACTCTTACATTAAAGCTAAAATCTGTATTTTGAGCCAACTTTCAATATTTTATAAAAGTTTTCACTGCAACAAAAATCTACACGTACTAACTGGATTCTAATTAGGAATTTGGCACATATTTAGCTCGTACTATATAAGTAACTCGTACTTATAGTTGATAAGTCTAACTTCAGCTTGTTAATGTTTAGTTTTGCAGTGTCTAATTTGTTAAACAAGTACACTTGCATTTACTGAAGTGTAGTGCACACATTTTATAGACAAACAGGAAATTTTGGTCAAAAATATCTTTCGAAAGCGTTGTAAAGAAGGTTTCTACTTAATCTGTAGGAAGTAAAACCAGCATATATTTGAAATGTTTAATCATGTAATAGATGAAACCCCGAAATTCATTATATGGGATTCCAATATTCCGAATATGTGTAGATTAGAATTTATTAATCTATGTAAATTAAGTCCTATATTTTTTAACTCCTCTAACAGCAACGGCAAATAGGGCATACGTCCCTATCCAGAGCAACTTACGAATACCTCTTTTCTTTTTAACTAACTAAGCAGTTTAGAATTAATGGTCGAGTAGTGATATCTTAATGATGGCATTTGAACTTACAAAATTCCAAGCTAAAGTTTAAGATCTTTAACACTGAGCAACTACTACTTCATGCTGTTAAAGTATGTCAGTTTTGAAAAAAATAAAAATAAAAATCCTTTATTCTAATTGTAGAAGTGTAAATAACTAGCCTTTATTAGATATAATAAACAATACGTGTATCTCTGTTTACATTGCTAGTAATTATTATGGGAGCAACAATGTAAGAAAAGGTGATGCTCAATGGAAAGAGCATCATGTTTGCACAACACCTATTACATCATCTAGCAATCTAAATGTCCACTGGTTTTACCTTTCACAGCCTCTGAATCATTTGTTGTCAAAACTTCCTATTTCTTTGGAAACAATGTGTGCTACACTTCAGCAACACACTTGTTTGGTAAATACATCCTCAGACACACTGCTTACACAGCTGATATAGGAACCATACTGTTTCCCTGTAAAACTTTTAATATATAGAATTCTTATGAAAGTAAGCTTCTTCTATTTCTTTTATATATATATATATATATATACACACACACACACACACACACCCACACACACACACACACACACACTCAAATATATAGCTCATTTGCTTTACATAATTATTTCCACAGCAACAATGGTGTGTCATTTGTTTCTGTTTTCACTAAAAAGGAAATATCAGGTCATTCTCACATCTCTGTCTCTAAATACCTGTGTGATCAGGAAGACACCTGGACAGAATGAGTAATAACCAGCTTCCTTCCTCTCAGAAACAAAAAAAGCAGAACAAACAGTGGTTGTGTTGTGAATTGAAATTTGCTGTCCTATAAATCTCAATTGTGTGGTTAAAAAAAGAAGAAGAAAGATAAACAGGGTCACATTTAAAACCAAATCTGTATTAAAATATTAATATTTTATACTGTGGAATCTGTGCATCTTCATTGTTTTTTAGCACAGTGTTTACCCTTTTTTTAAGGCATATGATGAGACGGTATAATGGGCAGAATGGGCAAGAATTTACATATTTATAATTTGACTAGGCCTATATTTATTGCTCTCACAACATATCTGGAAATATTATTTAAAAGAGGTGGTCCCATTACTGTGTCCAGTATTTGCATTTAGAGCAAACTCTGAGAAACATTTAGTTCATTAGGAAGGAATAATTGATTTATTTAAAGCAAATACATTGATATGTTTCGCCAAGTCGAAAATAACATCATGGAACATGTCTAGAGATGATAATATTTCTGTCATTTATATTTCTTATCAATATAAAATCTTTTTAAAGATAATACTTTTTTTGTTTTGTTATATCTGAGAGAACCTGAACAATATGAAATGCATTAGAAATGGTATGTGTTCTTATTTGGATTCACAAAAACATTATCTGTACCATCTTTAGCAGGATATTACATTGTGCTGTGGTAAAACACCAAATGTTTACACTTAGACGACCAGAAAGAAGATAAGATGACATCTGTACTATTACACCCATTTATTATTGCTTTATTGTCTACTGCTTCTTTATCTTTACAACAGTGCTTTGTTCAAGTATTCACCCCATTGAACATTCACCACAAAAAAAAAGTTTTTTTTCAACAAAATATACAAAATGTTAACAAAGAAAATTTTTTTAAACAAAAAATCCACAGTATTCACATTGAATAAGATTTTTAATATTTTCGAATAAAAATAAAATATTCAAAAACCCTTATTCATACTTTTTCAGAGCTTTGTTTTGGTATCTACTTGGTCATCATTATGCTATTTGGCTATGGTAAGTTCACTAACAAACTCTGGGTTCTACTAAAAACATTACGACAGTAGTATAACAGAGGTATTATAATACTATTCATTTAAAAAAAAAAATCTAAATCAAAAGTTTGGAAAAACCTAGTCTTGTATTGTTTTTGAGACACGTGTATGTTCCTTTTGTTTATATGCATCAAACAAGGTAAAAGTCAAAAACACAGTTCTCTGGACAGATGAATCCAAATTTGACATTTTGGGCTCTAAAAGAAGAACTTATATGAGATGGAAAACAGGAGAGAAGATGTTAGCAGAGTGCCTCACACCCACAGTCAAACATGGATCTAATTCCAAGGAGCTGCTTTGGCAAGTTTTACAAGAGGCATGGCAAAGTATTTCAGTTGAATGTTTGGAGAAAAAACTGTCCAGGTGCCAAGAGTGTGTAAAGATATTATTCATGGTATAGGAGGATTTTTCCATAAAAATAAAGTCTAACATTTATTACGTTTGTGTATTTTTTAAACATCTACATTTATGCATTTGTCTGGTCAAAGTAAATTTCCATACTATTACATTTGTTGCATCCAAAAAAATAACAATAAACATTTAGGTGTTTTTAAATTTTTTACAAGCACTGCATCTTAATTTTATTTATATTCACTAAAATGTAACTGATAAATAAAATTACCGAAATTACCAAAGACATATGGACACCTGACCACTAAACACGTGTGCTTGTTGAACATCCCATTCACAGTGTAGTTCCTCTTTCCTGTTATAATAATATCCACTTTTTTGGCATAGCTCTCCACTAGATTTTTCAAGGGGGGCTGTGAGGATTTGTGCTTATCAAGTAACAGATGCATTAGTAAGATCAACTTCTAATGTCATGTGATGAAATCTGGGGTGCAGTTCAGATTAATCCCATGTCTTCACGACCCTTACTTTGTGCACAGTGGTATTGTCATGCTGGAACATGTTGAATCACTGGAAGTTCCCATGGAGAAAAACAAAAAAGCCACACAAGGTCAAGACCTCCTATACAATCACAGTAGTGGGCAGTAATGAAGTAAATGTAACTTGTTACTGTACTTAAGTAGCTTTTTCACCTTTCTGTACATTACTGAAGTATTTACATTTGGGGAGACTTTACCTTCATTACATTTTAAAGTCAAATATCTTACTTTTTACTCAACTACAGTTTGTGAAAACAGTTATAACTGGTCAAGCACACAGCAAGTGACCAATTAGGATAGAGCGCGCACTCTGTCTTGATTGCCGCTTGGTGGTATCTACTTAGCAAGAGCATCAGTCCAACAGCAAGCAGAACATTGTGAGAGTAATAAATAATGGAAGAAACTCCTGACTTTAACAACACCTGTGGCCTTATATGTGTGGGTTTTTTAATTATTCGAAAAGATTTTGGCCTCAGAATAATTTTAATAGATATCAATCAGTGTTTGACTCATTAATATCATACTATTAATAGATTGGTTGCTACATTAGAGTATTTTCACAAAAACAGAGTTGAGAAAGCAAGAGTCGTGTGGCAAAAATGATAATGGGAACATTATAGCCACATTTTACATTTAAAGGAACTTTCTCAAGTGAAAGTTTAAAGGCAGCACTTTTTCTTTTACTGTAGTAATAGTTTACCTAGTGTACCTCTATTTTAACTCAAGTACATGGTTTGTGTATTTCGTCCACCACTGTACAATTGTGTCCAACTTTTGTGGCATCTGTTAGTAGACTAACCACACGTGATCATGTGTACATATATTTATCGCAACAAAGCGAAGGTTTATTATTTGGGTATAATAATAATAATAGCAAGAATATTTACATTCTTGGGGATCATGCAAATTTAGCACTCAATAAAATAAATTAAACATCATTTTAAATTTTGCGGATAGAGATTTTTGTCCACTCTGAGTTCCCGTAGCACGCGCCGAAAATGTAGCCCAACTACAAGGCGCAGTTGTTTGACGTCATCCTCCGGGTTCACGGTCTGACCAATCAGAAGTCTCAATTTTAAGCGTCGCCATTCACGCTTCAACAAGCGGCTTTCCTGTTCAGTCCGTTAATAAGTCAATGTTCTTAGCGAGTTCAACTCCGGAAAATAATGTGAAAGTCCTCACAACATGTCGAGGAGATTCCTGCTGGGTTTTGACAGGTTTCAGCGGCAGCGGCAGCCTCACAGAGACAGTGTGTCAATGGGTCAGACAGCGTTAGCTTTACTTTAGCTAGTTAGTTAGCCTGGGGTTCAGGTCTGTAGGTGATTAGTGATGCACTGGGAAAGATAAACGCCATCATTTATATTCTTCTTTTTTTTTTTTTTATTTCACGCACACCTGTATCTCAGCTACCTCAGTCTGGTGAGTTATAACGTGCCCTACATAGTAACATAATACCAGTCAAAAAGTCTTGACACATCTTCTCCTTCAGTGGCTTTTGTTTATGTTTATTATTTTCAGCATTGATACTGACGACACCCAAACTATGAAAGAACACGTATGTAGTCAACTAAAACATGTTAACCCAGGATATTTCATGTTTTTAATTCTTTGTAGTGTCCACCTTTTGCTTTGATGACAGCTTTCCACACTTGTGGCATTCTCTCAGCCATCTTCATGAGAGAGTTACCTAGAATGGTTTTCCAACAATCTTAAGGAGTTCCCAGAGGTGTTGAGTGCTTGTTTGCTGCTTTTCCTTCACTCTCCGTTCCAACTCATCCCAAACCATTTCAGTTGGATTTTAGATCGGGTGATTGTAAAGGTCAGGTCATCTGATGTAGTACTCCATCACTCTCCTTCTTGAACAAAGAGCTCATTCATAACCTAGAGATGTGTTTGGGGTCGTTGTCCTGTAGGAAAACAAAACAAATGTGATAGTCACACTAAGTGCAAACCAGATTCCAGGCCATGTCGCTGCAAAATGCTGTGGTTAAGCGTGCCTTCAGTTTTTATTAACTCACCAGCAAAGCACACCCACACCATCACACCGTCTGCTCCTCCATTATTCGCAGTGGGAACTACACATTCAGGAACCGTTCATTCACCCTCTTGCGTATAACAAAGACGTAAAGCGGTTAGAACCAAAAATCTAAAATTTGGACTCATCAACCCAAAGGACAGTCTTCCACTGATTTCATGTTTATTCCTTGTGTTTCTTGGCTTAAGCAAGTCTTTCCTTTTTGTTGTGGAATAATGGTTTATACAATTTTTTTTTTTTTTAAATGCATGTGCAAGGTACAAGTCTGTATATTGGTTGAGTTAAAAACAAATACCTGTGTATACCACCTGAAGCTATGTTCAAACATAAGACAAGATGCAGCTTATAGACCATTTGTTTTAAAAGCGGAGAGGTTTTTGCAAATATAATACATTTTTGTTCAGCCACTACGTGTGAAAAGAACACAAAAAGTGCATGTGATTTGATTATTTCGATTTGTTGTCAAAAGTGGAACGCTAGTTTCGCCAAACACAATGCATCTGGAAAGTTTTCACAGCGCCTCACTTTTTTTTTCAATTTTGTTATGTTACAGCTTTATTCCAAAATGGGTTAAATGAATTATTTTCCTACAAACAATACCCCATAATGAAAACATAAAAGAAGTTTGTTTGAAATCTTTGCACATTTATAAATATAAAAAAAAAGAAAGAAAAGAAAATCACATGTACATAAGTATTCACAGCCTTTGCCATGACACTCAAAATTGACCTCAGGTGCATTTTGTTTCCACTGATCATCGTTGACATGAATCTACAACTTGACTGGAGTCCACCTGTGGTAAATTCAGTTGATTGAAAATGTAAAATTGGACATTAGGCCTGTATGGTAGAGTGGCCAGACGGAAGCCACTTCTCAGTAAAGGCACATGAAACCCTGCCCCTGAAATGTTTTTTAGTGGCAGGAACTGGGAGACTAGTCAGGATCAAGGGAATGATGAATGTAGCTATGTACAGAAACCTCCTGGATAAACAGGACAATGACCTCAAGCACACAGCCAAGATAACAAAGGACTGGCTATGGGACAACTGTGAATGTCCTTGAGTGGCCCAGCCAGAGCCCAGACTGGGCTTGATTGAACATCTCTGGAGAGATCTGAAAATGGATGTGCACTGACACTCCCCATCCAACCTGATGGAACTTGAGAGGTTCTGCAAAGAAGAATGGGAGAAACTGCCCAAAAATTGGTGTGCCAAGCTTGTAGCATCAAACTCAAAAAGACCTGAGGCTGTAATTGGTGCCAAAGTAGCTTCAGCAAAGTACGAGGCTTAAAGGCTGTGAAGTATGTGATTTTCTTTTTTTTTTTTTTTACTTTTAATAAATTTGCAAAGATTTCAAGCACACTTCTTTCACATTGTCATTTTGGGGTATTGTTTGTAGAGTTCTCAAGATAAATAGGACTTTCAGGTGGAGAGGGCATTTTCTTTGGATTTTTCTGTTTGGTGGTTGGGAATTACCTCTTACAAATTGCAAATGCAGCATGAATCCCACTGGTACCACTATCGAACAAGAGCCACCGTCGAACTGTATTGTGGGGAATGTACGACACTGTCCAGCTAAGTGGGAATATCATTTAAAAAAAATTTATTTTGTAAATGTAATGACTAATATTCAAGTTGTTCTTGCTGAATTTTCTTTAATTACAATCACCAAGCAGTCTTTTAGCTAGCATCATCGTCTAAAAAGATTGAAGAACGTATAAATTATTAACAAAGCATGTCTTATGTTTCATTCAATTTTGTGTAATTCAGATTGCCCAAAGGTCCATGCCAACATGGATTTTCCTCCAAGCAAGCGACATAGAGGATCACACAATGAAGATCCAGCTGGGACAGATGTTTTCGGGGATGAAGAAGACTTTACGCAGGACGACTTGGAGGAAATTGACATCATCGCGTCACAGGCCTTCACAAGAGACGCTCAAGCCACAAGCAGCAAGAGAAGTTTTGCTTCCATTTCTGTTTATCCAGAGCAGAACAAAGAACCTAAAAAAGAGGGCAGGAAAACCTTTGCCATTGGAAACAGCCATCCAAGCAGCAGCCCATATAACAACATGGAACCTAAAAGAAATGATACAGCTGGTTAGTATATATTACCTACAGTTAAAGTCTGAATAAGGAAAGAGTTCACAGAGATGACTGCTAATGGTATCTATTTTTATTGTTTAATGGTAAAAAACTGTTATCACTATTTTTTTTTTATCGTCTTCATATTTTCATATCTAGCCACTTGCCTTTATCAGTGAGATGCAATCAACAAAAACAAAAACAAACAAACAGCCATCAGGAAGTCCTTCTCGTTTACGCCACTTCTATATTTTTATGTTTAGAAGCTACCAGAATTGATCCTGCATTCTTTTAATTTTTAATTTTCTGCTAAATGATGTAAATGTACAAACCAAAAAAATCTATACTTAAATAAAGAACCAAAATACAATGAAGTGCTTTAAAAGTCACATAATAATTATTATTTTCAACTTCCATTGAGCTGGAGAACACTGGTAAATCAAGACAGCAATGTTTCCTCATAATGAGACTCATACAATATAATGAACCGTTTAAAAAAAAAAAAAAATACAGTACCGATATAAAGCGCCCCCCCTCCTTGTCAATTCTGATTCAATGCGCTCAGGATTTATTTTCACTTTAATATTAGTGCTTTTTCTGTTAAGATAGTATACTTGAAACTAGGAAAAATAGGAAAATCCAACTTCTTGTCAAATCGGATTTAAGAGTATCATGCCAGTATCAACCTAGTTCTAATTTTCAATACAAGTTTTATGCATTTCTACTTGTATTTTTTGTGTTCATCATATTTCTCATGTTTTTGTTGCTGACTTTGAAGGAAATGCCCAAAACACAGATGAACTGTATTACAGCCACCTGGAAGCACAACAAACCGAGCTAAAGAGAAAGGTGTGTGTCTGCTATATAAATTCCTAGAGTCTATTTATAATGCTGTAATCAATCAGCAAAGACAAATGTATTTATTTTTGCTACTGGACATACAACTCTAATGATAATCTAATTACCAGTTTAGTATTGTAGGTTATCACAATCCAATTAAATTACATTTATATAATAGGCCCATATCAATAAAAGATGTACCTTAGGGCTGTCAATCGATTAAAATATTTAATCACGATTAATTGCATGATTGTCATTAGTTAATTCGTGATTAAACGCAACTTAATCTCACTTTTTTATCTGTTCTAAATGTACCTTAAATGAATAATTTTCAAGTTTTTATACACTATTCAACATGGGCACGGACAAATATGGATGCTTTATGCAAATGTTTGTTTATTATTAGTGAAACCAAACTCAACATAGAGCATGAAACTAAATACTCTTGTAAATGTTTTAAAGTAATCATGGTGTTTTTGAATTACGTAAATCATCAGGTCACCAAACAGAACTTTTGCTTTGTTTCCGCACGGACGGGAAAACATTTTTTTAGTAGAGTCTTTTTTTTTATTATTCTTTTATATCCGAGTAAAGGATCGAATGGATGGAATAAATTTGTTGAATTGAAGGTTTTAATTTTGCCTGTTTTCTATTTATTTATTTATTTATTTATTTATTTGAATAAAAAAAGATCAAACAAATGTGCGCAGCATTAATAAAATTTGTGCCGTTAGCATGAATTTGTTTAAACGCGTTATTAACGTGTTCATTTTGACAGCCCTAATATATACAAATCAAATTGTAGTTATATTATTAATACACTGTTCCACTTTTAAAGTTTGGGCCTTCTACTAGAGTACAGGTCGAAAATAAGGTGTGATCTGTTCATTTGCGTTTAGCAGCATACAGTCGGACAAAAAAGAAAAAAGTATTAAAGTTGTTCATGCACCATGGTGAACTTGTGTCTCACACTCCATTATCCTTGAACTAAAAGTAAATGAAATATGGGACACTGAACACGGTGAATATGTGTGTTGCATGCAGCTGAAGGAGGTCGAGGAACAGATCCTGATGAAGAACGGCGAGATCCGGGTTCTGCGAGACTCCCTTAGGCTGGCCAATCAGGAGAAGGAGCAGCAGAAACAGGCTTATCTCGAGCTGGAGAAAGACAAAGCTCATATCCAGAGTGAAAAAGAGAAGGAGCTTTCTAAAAAGGTCTGTTCTCTTAGATGAAAATGGACATATTTGCACAAATGCTTTAGAAATGAAATGGTAACATATTAGCCAATGTTGTGAAGATACAATGCATATGCAAATGACAGAGTTATAAGGGTTTTTGTG
Organism: Silurus glanis; assembly: GCA_014706435.1. NCBI lineage: Eukaryota > Metazoa > Chordata > Actinopteri > Siluriformes > Siluridae > Silurus > Silurus glanis. The sequence continues at coordinate 3,188,297 of JAAIIK010000053.1, read as the reverse complement.
GATTAAGGGGGTGGTTTTGTAAAATTTCAATATGAATCCCAACATTTGGTTAAAAGCTAGCACACACACTTTCTTTCGGCTTCTCCCGTTAGGGGTCGCCACAGCGGACCATCCGCATGTTTTGATTTGGCACATGTTTTTACGCTGGATGCCCTTCCTAACGCAACCCTCCCCATTTATCCGGGCTTGGGACCGGCACTAAGAGTGGCTGGGGTTGGTTCCCTGACCGGGGATTGAACCCGGGCCACAGCGGTGAGAGCGCCGCATCCTAACTACTAGACTACCAGGGATTTGTTTAAAAGCTAGCAAATCTATTAAATAAATTAAAGATTCTACGACTCCAATAAAAATGTTTTTTTTTTCTGATTTTCTGTACTTTTGATGTTTCCTTATTCAGTTTGAGTCCCTGAAGTCTGAGTTGCACTTTAAGCAAGCTGAAATGAATGAAATGAGGAATAAACTGCAGAGCTCTGAGCGTGGTGCAAAGATAGTTGGAACCCCTGTAAGAAACAGGTAACTGCAACAGTCTGTTAATTCTCTGGATTTGTTCTTCAAAAGGATATGCACAGGGTGCAACACAATTTCTCCTTGCCTATAGTGGGAATTCTCCAGGAAGTCTGGCGTTTGTAACTAAGGAGTCCTTCTCAGCCGAGCTACCTGTAAAACCATCAGTAGCCAAAAGCCAGCATGTAGAGGGTATGACCTGTTTCTGACACTAATCATAGATGCACATTGTGTACTTGTCTAGTTTAGTCTGTTTTTGCTACATATTCATAGGTCACTTTTACACAATGCTAATATTATTTTCAATTAAAGTTATCAATTATTATTATTAAAGACGCCATGTGTTAGTCATCCGTCCAGATAAAATGCAGTGCTGTATTGAACAGTGCGGATGCCTGGTGCACTTGTGTCAAAACAGAAGTTCTAGATCAGGTCTGAGTCAGTAATAGTGTTGTGTAAAATGGGTTAGGAGAAGGATGCCACAATTGCAAAAGAACACTCGTCAATGGAAGTCATCAAATTTGCCAGTGTGTAGCAAATGCCCTTTTCTTTTTTTTTTTAATACTTCTGAAGTGGCTGATATCTGGCAATATTTAATCATTTTGCACCCAGTATAAATATGTTAGAGTAGAAATATGTGAATGTTATTTTCATTTAGTAGTAAAAGAATTAATTAAATTGGATCCGATTGTTCGGACTGAAGTTATTGTCGCATTTTTTCTGTACTGTATCTGTTGTATTTCAGTAAAACAGTATGAAAGTGGACTTAATTTCCCAATCAGAATTAACATGGTCATGTTGGGCCACGGTAAATCTGACCTATTTGTAGCAAATACAGACTAAACTTCATGTTGGTCACACTGTGAAAGAAATCTGGGTTACATATCGGCAGAGAATAAACAATGGACAATGTTTGCTCCATTTAACAATGCCCAAATGATAGCATCTGTAATGAAAATGTAAGCTCATCCTCTGCTCCAAAATGCATTCAGAAAGATTTCTGATATAAAATTAAATGTGCATCTACACCTCTTATCAACCATCTCCTTATGACAATTAAGTATATTTTCTGCATTCCTTCTATAAATATGTAGAATTTTACCTAAGTTTTAATTGTTAACTATTAAATAGGTGAGAAACAAATCCATGGAAAAAGTGATAAGGAGCATGTGAGCCCAGCAACCCGGGATACAGATGAGATTCATCACAAAGGTGATTTTGGAAGATTTAAAAAAAACAAAAAAAAAAAACAATTTTTAAAAGACTTATTTTTAATTTTATTACATTTTATTTTAAATAAAATATTTTGCCAAAGCAATTTTTAAGATGCTGATGGAATTTATCGTGCTGTGAGGCTGATGTTAATTTGTCATTGCAGGTCCTGTATTATTAAATCTGCTGCTTCAGCACCCTTTGGAGCCGAGCTCTTTAGGCCTTTGTCACTTGCTGTGCATCAGTCCAGATGCTCTTCCTGCCATATTCACACAGTTAGACTACACTAGTCCGTAAGTCCTGCATGATTTCATTGGGTTTGTAAAACGATACACTTAAGTCTTTGTGAAGGGTTATAATGTGCTATGAATAGTTCACCACGTGTATGAATTTAACTTAGCATACTACAGTGGCTGAAATTTGCCATGTGCATAGCTGCAGGCGGGCTAGAGTTAGTAAATGAAGGCCTACCTACCTTTTGGGAAGGCTAACTTGGATTAAATGTTAACTCAATTGTAATTAAATAGTAGCAGTCACGTTTGACCACCTTCCAATTCTCACTCACCAGTTAGTTGTCCCCTAACATACACTCTATGGACAAAAATATTGGGACACCTGACTTTTCCAGCTTGATTTGGTTCTTCCCCAAGCTGTTACCAAAAATGTACAAGACGTCTCTGTATACGCTAGCATTAACCTTTCTCTTCACTTGGACTAGGAGACCTAAAAATGTTCCAACATAACAATGCACCTGTGTAAAAAGCCAGCTCCTAGAAGATGCTTTACATGGGCTGGATTTCAAGATCTTGAGTGGCCTGCTATAGAACTTGGACCTCAGCCCTTTTAAACACATTTGGGATCAATTGAAACTGACTGCACCCCAGGCCTCCTCACCTTACATCAATACCTGATTTTACTAATCCCCTTCAGGCTGATTGAGCACAACTCAATACCAGCTCACTCTAAAATCTAGTGGAACACCTTCCCAGAAGAGTGGAGGTTATTATAACATCACATGGGGCCCAAATGTGAAATGGCCTATTCAAAGACCACAGAACAATCTTATGGTCAGCTGTCCACAAACTTTTGTCCATATAGTATACCTCGTACCCGTTTGTCTGTCTGAGATTCGTGAAGCAAACTGCTGCAAATGTGTAATCTGCTACTCATGCTGTGTAAAACCTATAACCCAGTGTAGGGTTTCAAAAGTTACTTTTTTCTGATGAGAGTTAACACTTTTTCTGGTGTTCCACTTATGAGCCCTGAAGCAGTCTTAATTACAAAATAAACAAATTGGATCTTTCCTGCATTCTGGATCTAACTGGTCAAAAACTCTTTGGTTATTCTTTAGTGTTAGAACTGCATGCAATGTTCTTGATATATATGCAGTTCTGTGAGAACATAAATTCTCTATGGAAACTAAAGTTTTTAACTCTATACACTAAAGTTCCTTTGCTCTGTCTGGTGGAAGAATTGTAAATGGTGAATAACACGAATATTTATTGAATATTGTTTATCATATTCAAGGAATATTCATCATATTTAGCACAGATTTTTTATTTCTCTGCCTTGTTGATACTTTTACTGTACTGTAACACACACACACACCCTCTGGTGACTTTTTGCTTAATTATGAAATTGTACGTCAATTAGCATACATGGCAGTTAATTATTTAGGGAATGTACTAAAAATGAACCCTTCTCCTTCTCCTGCAGCACTTCTTCCGTCGGTTCCAGCACTTCCTCCCCAGACACCCGGCTGCTCCATCAGCCCCGAGTGTACTTCCATCAGTATCAGAGTCAGGCTATGTCAGGACTGGCCAGGCTGACGCACTGTCCTTCCACTCAGCTCTTCAGAAGGTCATGTCCTTCTGCTGTCCATCTGCTTCCTTTACTTCACTACCACATCAGCCTTTATTGCCAGACCCTTGAGACCATCGACAGATCAGGAAAGAGCCCACTTCAAGCAGCAGCGCTATCGGGTATGGATGGTAACTGTATAGACCTCAGGGCTCAGTCTCATTTATGTGCTTAAGGATGTTTAAGTGCATCCTGATTTTTTATTTAAACATACAAGCTGTCAGTAATTTACTGTTTGAATACAAGTCAGAAGAAAGTGGACACATTTAAACATTTAAGATCCCAGTGGTCTTTACTTAGATTTAGTCTTCATTTCAATCGTTGTATTTTCGTTGGTTATTTGATATACATTTTACAATGGAGTATCAGAAAGGGGTTTACTTTTGTATGAATTCAAATTTAAAATAGATTCCCCCCCCCCCCCCCCCCCCCCATCTCTGTACCTAGGAGGCTCAGACAGCAGCTCTGCTTCCACAGTTGAGGAGTCTTTAGGTGCCCAGGAGGAATTTGCCTTAGCAGCTATGAAAGCTCTTTATCACATTGTGTGTGAAAGCGGTGAAGCTGTAAATTCTGTTCTGAGTGATCAGGGGGGAAAGGATTCAGAAAAGTCCAGTGAAAACCGATGCAGTCAACCTCAGAGTGCAGGTCACAGCAGCACTGCAGACAAAGCCTGTGATGAGCTGCAGTCTCACAGTCTTCTGCTCCAGAAGCTCTTCCAGTTGGTGGATTTGAAGTTTGTTAGTAACGCGTGTCACAGAGAAGCTGTGGTGAACTGCAGTCTCAGGACTCTGTGTGCGCTGGCTGAGAGAGCCGAGGAGAGCCAGCTGTGGAGGTAAAAATCAGTCCAGGTTTCTTCCTTCCAACATCTCCATTGAAATAGCACCACACACAGGCCACAATGTAGACCATTTTACTCTTTAACATTTAGTTTTATTTAGTAATATTGACATTTTATTGCGCAGGAACGACACAAACTTTAATATACTGTAGGTGCTGTTTAGTGTAGAGCCGTTCTAGTGAACACATTATTTATTTTACTGTTTTAGTTAATAAAACATTTGTGGCAGCCTGGGAAATCACTGCACTCGATTCTAGTATCTTAAAACTAGAAAATGTATCTCAGCCCAAAATAAAGTTATAGCATTTTAAAATTGTATTTCCCCAAGAAGTGAAAAGGAATAAAATTTAACGATTACAGACTCTGTAAGATGCTATAATTAACCGTCGAAAACAAATGACAGTAAATCTTTTTAACACGTGCTAAAGTAAAATATAAAACTTTGTCCCCTGACCCATGTCCAGAATGTGAATCTTTTCAATGCCAAAGCCACGAGCTTAGAAGAAATAAACATCAATAATATTACAAAGAAAACTGTCAGTCTTTAAATCTGCATTCAATCAAAGCCTACACTCTTTTTATAATCTCCTGTGTTCAATTGGTTGCTTATATACATCATGTATCTACACACAAAGCCTAGGTGTGTTTAGAAGCTTTCTACAACTTTCCTAAATTGTTTTGAGAGCAAATTAAGTTTTTTTGCCATTTATTTGTAAAACAATAAACATTATGTCACACATTTATGTACATTGCTTGTGTAACAGTTAATAATAATCTATTTATATTTTATGATCTGTTTCATTGAACTGTTTCACATACAGATTTCAGGTGGTGTTGGCAAGTCGAGCTGTTACCCAAAATGTATCTTTGGAATCACCATACAGTACCGTTTGTCTCTTTGTGAGATTTCTGGCACTTCTGGTGGATTGTGACAAAATAGCACACAAGCTTTGCTCTCATAACTGTAAGTGTGAGACCATATATACTGTATATCACATCTCATATAAAGCATTATTGTTTGTGTGTAATATGCACCAGTGTTGCTCTAATTCAAACCTGTCTTTTCTAGATGTTTGTCCATTCGTACAGTTTTTCCTGTATGTGACCTCCAGACCGAATAAAGTTGTTACAGAAGACATGTGGTCACGTTTGGAAGTTGAGGTAATATATTGTGTGTCTCTGTGTGTAGACACACTGATCAGGCATAACATTGACACAACATTATGGCCGACGATTAAATAACACTAAATGTCTTTATCATGGCGCCTGTTAGTGAGTGGGATCTATACGGCAGGAAGTGGACATTTTGTCCTCAAAGTTGATTTGTTGGAAGCAGGAAAAATGGGCAAGCGTAAGGATATGAGTGAGTTTGACGAGGGCCAAATTGACTGGGTCAGAACATCTTCAAAACTGCAGCTCTTGTGGGATGTTCCTGGTCTGCAGTGGTCAGTATCAATCTAAAGTGATCCAAGGAAGGAACAGTGGTTATCTGGTGACAGGGTCATGGGTGGATGAGGGCGGACCAGGGTGGGCTCCTGTAGCTCAAACTGCTGAAGAAGTTACTGCTGTTAATGCTCGATGGGTCAGAACTGTTTTGGCAGCAAAAGGAGACAAACACAATATTAGGCTGGTGGCCAGATTGTTATGCCTGGTGTGTGTGTGGGTGTGTGTGGGTGTGGGTGTGTGTGGGTGTGGGTGTGTATATAAGTATTTTCCAAAATATCTTGTTTGTCTAAACTTGCAATTTCAACCACCTCTACATTACAGAAATACACTGTAAAATACACACAATAGCCAATTTATTATAGATAATTATCTCGTATCTACATTGGTATTGGTTACTTGCTCACCACGGACTCAAACTAGTAGAAATGCTTAAAAATAGAATGGATTTGTAATTAATAACTTTTATCTGTGCACACAGAAACACGAATACAGAACTATCTCCACTTCCACTTTATCTGTTTACAGGTTGTCCGATTGTTGGCAAAACTGTTCACGCAGAAGACGTCGACATGGACTGCTTTCAGTGCAGAATGTAACTGTCCATGCAGCAGTGAGGTAGGAAGCACAAGAAGGCGGATTTATTTAGTAAGCTGTTCCTGATAATCAGCTGATGCGAGACAATAGGCTTTTTCTATTTGGTAATGGTACAATAAAGCTATTGTGACCTGAACTGAAACAACAACAAAAAAAAAAGCCTGAATTAAATCGGATAGCTGGACTTGTGTAGAATCAGAGCTCTGTACTTGTAAGACAGAAGTGAAACCTGATTGTGGTGTCTGCTCTTGTTGCACATCAATCTTATTTCCACCTAAAGTTTTAATGTGTTGTGCTCTCCAATGTCCTTTTTTACTCACCAGTTACTGTAGACTTCCTGCTTATTTCCAGAATATTTTTTGCACTATTATGTGTAAACAGTACATCAGGGGTCACCAACATGGACCATATGAGTCGCCCGTGGGCCTTTTCTAAAAATAGTTTACCAGTGAGCTGCATCAAATTTATTTTTGTTGCTGGTATTTTTTTTTTGTTGTTGTTTTTTTTTTTTAATCACACTTGCATTGGTGTGAATTTGAAAATGACAATATTAAAATATAGATGACTAGATATAGAAGCATATCATTAATTATCAATAATAACATATAATTAAAGGTAAATTGAGCAAATTTGTTATTTTAGAACTTGTGTGTTATTTCGACTTGTGTGTATCAAACTGGTAGCCCTTCACATTAATCGGTACCCAAGAAGTAGCTCTCAGTTTCAAAAGGTTGGTGACCCCTGCACTACATAATACATAAGAATGTAACAAACACTTAATCTGCTATACCTAATATTTTGCATTGCAGAGAATTTCATATTTGTGTAATAAATTGAATATGATGAAGTAGGTATGGTGCTCTGTTTCACATTCATTCATCATTAATCTGAGCCTGGATCGAATCTTATTTTCTGTATGTCATTTCTTTCTGTTCAGGTGGTCCGGACCGTAGTAGTGGTGTTACACAGACAATGGTTAAGTATCAAAAATCAGGAGAAGCATGTGGGCGGTGTTCAGACCTGGACGAGTGCAGGTGTTCACTCACTGAGGGAGACTCTTATGTTATTGCACTGGCTTCTCCTGAATGACTCATCTTTCTCCATGCACTGCCTGGATGTGTTGCATATGTACCACCAGATCATCCCTGCCATCAGAGACACACTGCGTAGGATCCCGGACCTCTCAGAGTGTGAAGGTGAGTGAGTTTTGTTGTCTTGTCTTGTCTTTTTTTTTTTTTTTTTTTTTTTTTTTACCCCTCCACACTTTTGTTTGGCTGCCACCTATTGGTCATTGTTAGTAAGTGCAGAAAAAACAAGAACCTTCCTGATCGTTGTGGAGGGTCGCACTTTCCCACACCTCACTCCTATAAGGAGTTATTTGCTTGATCAATGTGTTCTGTTACTGGATTAGAAACCTTGAGGGTTGGATATTTTTACTCGAAGAACGTTTATAGTTCATCTAATTGTTGCTAAGGTTGTCTCTGGGGTTATAAGAGCTCCCGAGCCACCAGGTGGCGCTGTAAAAAGAAAAAAAAAAGCAGGATTTGACTGGAAATTGATGTGTTGCTTAGTGCTGCCCAAAAGTTCAGAAAGAGCTCTAGATATAATATAATATAAGCATAGTAGCTTTTCACAAAATATTAGTGAAAATTGTCTGTTCCTGTTGTAAAAGTTCCCAAAACCTGCACTGGCTACTCCGAGGCAGACTACAAGCCAAGCACAGCAGTTAAACAGTGTAGTACCAAAACCTCTTTATTATTACTCTACATAGCAAACACCTGACCCATTCTAGATTTTATTCCCTTTTTATTATAACTTCCACTCTTTATTTTTTCCACTAGACTTTGGAGCCATAAGCGCATGAGTAAAGTCTGGTGATGAGGCCTAGCACACAGTTGGAGCTCTAATTAGACAGTATGCAGTAAACAGGGTTTGTTTTTTGTTTTTTCAAGTATGAAAAATAATTAGAAAATATGGAAGTTGATTTGAGTGTTTCCAGGTCTGGATTAGTATGGAAAAAAGAAATCTTGAGTATTGTGTTTCCATACTATTGCCCTATTTGGTTTCTAAAATATAAAATAAATAATAATAATAATAATAATAATAATAATAAAGAGAATTAAACATCTGTTTTTGTTCATGGACTTTAGTTGTGTTTTGTAGTTTCTTGGTGAATTGCACATGAACAATGCATGTTGCTGTATGATTGAAGGTTTACAGTTTAAAAATTCAATTTATATAGATTAACTTTTGCACTGTTTTAGAATTGCAATTTTAATAAAATGTGCATTAAACATGGTTCCAGCTATTATTTGGTAATATAATAGCATACATCAGAGATTGTAACATAACTCATGTTATAGTTGGAATTTAAAATCATTATGTTAGATTTTAAATATGGTCTTAAAAATCTTTAGGGAAGTCTGCATTTTTAATTCTGGAAAAATATGTAATGTTTATAATCTTTATAGAGCTCGATTTATAAAGTGCACAGGGTCACTGTCATGCTGGAACATGTTTGTGCTCTAATTATAGTGAAGAAATTGTGATCCTACAGTATAGAAACATTCTTGAGCAGTGCAGGTTTTCATTTCACACAAGCCACACCCGAGTCTGGTTCATCAGTTGATTTTGGCTGTCATCTACTCTGGTGTGGTTTCTGCTTGTTTGGAATGTAAACCTGCCACCACACTGGATGTTCCTGGATAAGCTTGGACAGCCCTGTTCTGGAGAACTGTGTGCTTCAAACTTTGTGGCAGGGGTTTGAGAAAGAACCACATATATGTGATTGTCAGGTGTCCACACAAATTCAGAACGATTTAATAGCATTTAAATTGTGTCCCATTGAAAAACAAAACGCATGAAGCACACTCATTTTTCTTTGCCATAAGAATGTTGTGAAGACCATAAAAAGAAAATGTAATTATTCTTTATAGAACTGGCTATAGAAGATCTTTGTCGACCAGAAGCTGAGGAAGTAGAAGATATGGACATTGACACAGCTTCTTGACCAGAAGTGAAGATGAAGAAAATTTTGACAATAAACAGCATGTTTCTATTGGGTGTGTATGTGTGAGTATTTGTATGCTAATATTTGACTTTTAATGGCTGCTCACCAATGTCCTTAATTAAAGCAAAACTGAAAGTGCACCTTTTCTGTTTTTAGTGTATAAGTTGTCTGACCGGTCTGAGCAATGACGCATTCACACTTTAATAAATACCTGAACTTGTCGGGCTGCGATTCTAATTTCTTTATAATGCATCATTCTGGACTGACATAAAAGAGAGAAAAAAGAGAGAGAGGCTTTTTGAGCACTTTTTTTTTTGCCAATATAGACACTATGAATGAAAATATCTTACATGTAAAATAAAAAAAGACACATTAGCTGAAAGAACAGGACAAGGGGGTGCAGGGAATTCAAAGGTTACAGTCTGTTTGAGGCCTTAAACTCGGCTTCAACAAATTAGCAATCCAAAACCTTATACATTTCACTTTTAGGTTCTGTACAACGAAAAGCTTTTCTCCTAATGAGCTGTCACATAAACGGCTTGCCTTCATAAACAATCGGCTGATTGAAATGAAAACGCATCACCTCCCACAAAAATCTGTCGAGTTTCCAAATTGCACGTCGTTTCCATCACAAAGGTGTCTTCAAAGACGTTTAAAAAAAAAACAAAAAACTGTTAACGTCCTCTTTTAAAGCAATAATCGGTACGACTCCACGTCACATCTGCTGGTTGACCTCACGTGTGACTGCATAACAAAAAAAATAAGGCATATTCTGGATCATTGGTTATACAACTGAATTTTTCCTCAAACTTTTAAGAGAACAAAGAATAAAACCGTTACTCCCAATACACTATATTCCCCCCATAAATATCTCGGTGCCAAATAACCCTCATCACCTTAAAAGCTTTGGAGTTACGACACAGAACTGCAAGTCTGTAACTAAATCTTGCACCATTTTCCACACTACACTACGCTACATTTTAATGACAATTTTTTTTTCCTTTTTACACCGAGTGAGTCAGACTGAACAAAAAGACCTTCTGCATTTATCCTACCCTGCCCACATTTTATCATAAATAGCACATTTTTCTTTCAAAGTCTACATACAGTGTTAAAAGGTAACAGCTGAACTCTGAGTAAGCCCCGGGGTATTGGGCTCAGTCCCTGCACCAAACACTGTTACACTTATTATAATGGAACAAAAAAAATATGCACTGATTTTTCACTGGTTCATTCACACTCTTTCAAAACAACTTCATTCCCTTTTCTTCTCAACAAGCAAAAAAAAAAAGCACAGAGTATGGCTCGGAGTCATTGAACAGGTTCTATACGATCTAGATTTTCTAGAAAGATCTAGAAAGCTTTGGAGTCTATTGTGTTTTGTATCTTTGCAGTTGATATTGTGGGTAAGGAATATTTACGCCGTAACAATCTGGGAGAATAACAATCTGATCACATGAGAGAAAGAGTTGCACGCTTGTGGCTTTCCATGGTAAATGTAGTAGATATAGGACTAGTGGTGACCCGAAGTAGAAGTATGTGGGCGACTATAATCCAGCAGGTGTCAGACAGTGGTGGTTTAGTATCCTGTTCTGGGCGGCTCAACGTAGGCTGGGTTGTACGGAGGCTGAGATACATTTAATTCAGTTTGGGGAGGAGGGTGAGCGTAGCCGGGCTGCCCTGGAGGACTGATGGGATACGGAGCCTTAGACCCATCATAGGCAGCCTGGCTGTATGGTGCAGGATATGCTCCTGGAAAAACAGAGAGAAACAATAATTATAACTAAATAATTACAATAATTACAACTAAACACGTCTTTACTCAGCATCATGAATGTATTATAGCTTAAGACTGTGATGGGCATGTCAGATATTTATCAGTTATTAATTGTAGTGTTTGCTAATAGCCATATTGTGTACTGTATAATAAGCACTGAATAATCGGACCCTCTCAGACGTTCCAGAGCAGCTCACAGATGAGTGGGGGGGTTTTGCATGAGAAAAAACAATTAGTTTCATTAATGCAGGCTGGACTTTTTTTTCAAACCCTTTTTTCCATCCTACTTCAGTCACTGACAATTACCACCCACTATATATTTCTCCCCATCACATATAATCAACCAATCTGGTTGGCTGAAGCTTAGAAAGGGGGTTTCCATGAGCCATGCTCATTAAGTCACTGGATCTTTCAAATTGCTGTTTGCACAAGTCACTAACAAGTACAAACTTGCAAAGCCCCTTCTACCATAGTCATAAGACACACACAACTATGAACGAAAATTCCTAAAAAAACAAAATGACTCATTTCTGTTTTTGTTGCATTGTAGCATTGTTCTGTTATGCTTGTATATTAAGCACACACACACACGTATACAGACAGTCCCTGAGTTACGACTTTTCACTCTTACGATGACGATAGCGATTCAACAAATAAAAAAAAGAGAAGTTTAGAGTATAAGTGGTATATGTTGAGACGCAGCGTCACCGGACACTGAAACAGCGCGCACTCACGAGCCGTGCATTGTGAAGTTCATACATTATGATGGTGTAAATTGCTGTCTTCCTAAATTATGTACTGTAATTTGTAAAAATTAACATACATGCATGTAACAAATCACAGTATACTACCCAGTACAGATCACCATTCTTTAAGATTCATGAGTAGTCTTGGCCATGTCTCGACTTGCCATATTTTCAAGTTACGATGGTTTCATTGTAACGCCTCTGTTTTGTAAGTCGGGGACTGCCTGTATAAATAAAATAAAAGATTTTGCAAATCCCTTTTCAGTTTCACTGTTAAACAGGTTTTAGTCCTAGGGTTAGGGTTAGGGATATTCTGTGCAGGTGTATTCTGTTCTGATTTCATTCTGTAAATACATTTTCGCTTGTTTTTCAGTGCATCGATGTTGTGCTATACTTAGAACGTGTTCACACATTAAATTGATCCGATTTCATTTGATTTGCTGCCATGTAAAATGCAAATCCTGTTCGCGGTGTGGCCTATTTAACAGGTTATTGACCCAAAATGTTTTTTTTTTTTTATACATTTTCTTCTATATCTTTGTGTGATGTTCTGTATATCATGGCTTCAATATGTTATGAAGAATTATTTTAGTCACACTTAGTCACAGGACACACTGTCCCTTTACAATAATGTATGGTGGTGGTAGCACCATGCTATGGGGATGATTCTCATCAGCAGGGACTGAGCATCTTGTTAGAATTAAAGGAAGAATGAATGGAGCAAAAAATAGGGAAATACTGCAAGACAACCTGCTTCAGTCTGCTAAAAACTGAAGCTGGGGAAGATATTCACCTTTCAAAAAGATACAAAAACGAACCAAAAAAAAAATCTTTAGTGCCCTAATCACACTCCTGATCTCAATCCTACTTAGAATCTGTGGCAATATCTACAAATTGCAGTCCACATGTGTCACCAAGCCAACCTGTACAACCTATAACAAATCTGCCAAAAATAAAATGGGCCACAACCACTGCAGGAGTGGTACATATTTACTGGAAAATCTTTCAAGCTTTTATTGCAGCACAAGGTGGTGGTTGCATACTTATGCTAGCAAGATACTTCAGTTTTTTTAGTTAAGTCATCTTAAAAAAAAAAATCTGTTTTGAGTTCCAATAAAATTTTGAACAAGAATGAAATTTCAATGCACCATGCACTCAGAACTGGTCTCTGAGCGGTCATATTACGGGTGGATTCTTTGTTGCAATTGATTTCCAATGTAACACAATAATAATAATAATAATAATAATAATAATAATAATATAGAGTAGACCTTAAAAACCAATGAAGGATCTTAAGTCTCTGATGGGGGGAAAAGCAAAAACTACTTTATTGCAGTCATGCTCACATCACATCAAAATGATCAAGCACACACACATTTTACACACACACACACACACACATTTATACCCTGGTGTCACATGGCACCTCTATTTTTTCTAATTTTTTCACCGTGGCAAATTCCCCTCAATTTTGAGTTATAGTCTTTTACCTCCTTTTTTTTTTCATTTCTCCTTATCTCCTAACTTTGATTTTTCTCCCCTTCTTGTGAGTCTATATTTGGAATAGCGTTGTTTTATACAAAATAGGGTTCGTATAAAACCTTTCGCTTCCTCGGGTTCAGCCTCATTTTGTTCTCAACCTTCGTGCGTGAACAATCATTTCTGCAGCCTATTTACCTTCCTGCCTCTGCAATGTTTACGCTTTTTACTTTTATTCTCATTTTTAATGCTGTTTACAATTCTACTGTTATTAAATCAAGCTAATATTCTTTTTAGTTAGATTATATGCTCGTATATAATTAGCTGTATTGTTCTACTTATTCATGTCAGTACTTTAAGTTATTATATGCCTTAATCGTTATATGTCTTATATTGACTGGGACAGATTCATGTTTACTACTGTGGTGATATCCCCTTTTCCTTAACAACAGTCTATATACATCCAGGAACTTAGGAAACCAGTTGCTGGAGTTTTGGAAGAGAAACGTTATCCAGTTTGTGTCTGATATGGGATTTTACCTGCTTAACAGTGAGGGGGGGGGGTAGCTCAGTGGGTAAGCTGTTGGGCTTTTGCTAAGAACGTCATGAGTTCAAATTCCACCACTAACCACCACTGCTAAGATGAATGCTATAATTGTGATTCGCTTTGATAAGATTTTCGGCCAAATGCTGTTATTCGGTCACTTATGCTCCAAAATAAATACCCAAAACGTAATAATGCATCTAAAGATGCTACTATGTTTACTAACTGAATCATAATACATTGTACAATCTATCAATAAAATTATTTGCAAAAGCCTTCTAGAGCTTTCTAGAGCTTAGAGACTCAGAGGGATGACATGACTCTCATGATTCCCACAAGAACAGGGTGATTATTTAATGAGTAGTTGTTTGAATCCATCACTACGGCACAGATGATTACAAATGACCACAAACTCAGTTTACATTTGCTGATCATATTACAGAATGGCAGACAGTATCTTTTGTCTGGCTGCCTCTGGGAAAAACCTTACACACAGCAGATCACAATGTAACCTTTTACTACAAGTTCATTAGAAATAAGCAAAAAAAAAAAGTTGTATTTGATTCTTTTAGTCTAATAGGCCAATCAACAATTTGAACCTAGAATGATTGACAGGTGTTTTAAACTCAATATCAATCGACAGCTTCCCTTCATCTCAAATGAATAAGCTTTCGTTTTCTCTTGATTTTAACGTTGAAAATATGCTCAAATCAAACATGTTCCTATTTTCTGTTAAGGCAAATTAAGCATCTGATGTTTACCAGAAAACTCTGTATATATGCTCATTACAGTGTCTACCTGAAATTCTCGAAAGGACATTTCCTATCACCTTTGACCTTGGCTGACAGCTAAAAAATCGAATCAATCACTAACATGGAATTTCAGCCAAGATGAAACCTTAATCGATGCAAATACACATACATTAATACAAATCTGTCCTAGTCATTTGTTTTTAAGGCAAGTGGAACACTATGATAGTGATCAAGATGGAGATTCCTGCCCTGGATGAAACTCTAATACATTTTTAAATAGAAAGAAAGCTATTTCAAAACATTTGACCTTGCTGTGACCTTGACCATGTTCGAGTTTAATTCCAAAATCGAATCAGTTCATCTGCTGATTACAGTGCAAATTCTATCAAAAAAAAAAAAATCCTACAAACATTCAACCACATGAGTTTAAAATATCACATTAATCCCAAATAGCTGCATTGACTGACAAATCAGAAACTTAACGCAAGTACCTGGTAATGGGGGTATAAATATACGTTTATAATTATTATTTAATAGTATTAGCAGTTAATGTAAATAACTTGAATTAATAATTTTTTTTTATGTGTTGGTTACTGACATGAGTAAAACCAGGAAAACACTGAAAGCACAACAAACTTTTTGGCTTTTCCTCAAGTTTTTCTTCAAATTAGGTTCAGGAAATAATCAAAACAGTCATACACACCGCAGACCCTTATCAGACCCTTAGCTAAACATTCCTCTATAATGTTGCAATATTAGATATTTCCTTGGCAAAAAAAAAAAAAGGTAAAATATCATCCCTCCCCTGCCTTCTATTCAGGAGGCAGGCTGCAGAAGCAGCATTTTTGCTCTCAAGGTAAAGTTTGTCTCATTTACGAGGCTGCATAAGGACAGCAAAAGCATTGCAACATTCCTCTTCAACCTGTTTGTCATACTGCTTTCACAAAATGGCACCAAAACAGTGAAAGTTGGAAAAACTTGGTGGACAAAAATGTTGATCTAACCAAGTAACTGGTATTTAAACTATTACCATTTCACCTAAAACACACTGCAAGTAGTTTATAAATTAAGATTAGATTTGGAAGTGGAAGCTGTTAATGTTGTTCTTACCACTCTCGTGGTATGGAGGCGGCGGTCCTGGTGCATAGGGCTGGCCCTGATATGGGGCAGGGGGCATGATCTGACCTCCATACCCAGGCTGTGCGCTAAAGCCAGGCTGTGCAGGAACTGGCTGGTAGCTTGGATACTGAGTTGCAGGGTTTGGAGGCTGCTGCTGAGAAAACTGATGAGATACAACTGTGGTTGTGGCCAACACCGCTGTGGAGGAATGTTAGAAATTACAAATTAATTTTCTCAGCATCCACTTTTTACGAATTTGCTCTGGCTGTATGATAACTTTGTTTTCAGTGTAATAAATGTATATAAAATTGTTTACATGCAGTTTTCTTTGCAGTTTGGCAAAAGTGCACATGATTGTCTAATGACAGTATAATCATTTAATATGAAATCCTATTAAAAAAAGTGTAAACTGTCTTAATCACTAGTCAGAGATTTATCAGTAGCCAAAGTCACCCCATATGCTGTAAAATTAAGTGGTAACATTTTTTAAGCTTTGTACAAAAAAAAAAAAAAAGTTCTAAATAAAATGTATGGGAACTTGGGCATACACACTGAGTGATTCATGAGAAGGAAACGCCATTTAAAAGCATCCAGCAGTACAATCTACAAATATGTTACAATAAAATCAAAAGGGATCTTGAAAGTCTAAAAGATACTTCAGTATAAGCATGTAAATTACATATCACAACCACATATGATTTAAAAAAAAAAAAAATTTAAATCTCTGAAAGGGTTTGACATAGATAAAAATTACTAGACAATGTCATCAGAGAGCCGCCCACTGTCTCGTGAAAGTCTCATGATATGCCTTCTTTGTTCATGTTGTGGTTGTTTAATAGCCTCGTGTGTAAAAGTATGTGACCACTTCCTGCATGGAGGGTGTGCAATCAATCCAGTAAAGCTGTCTTGGAAAACATGAGTCAGTTTGTGTGGGGAATACCACAGCTCCTTTTCTATTTCTAAACAAGGCACACTCCCAGCAAGTCCACAGAACCCCTTTCAATTCTACTCACAGCATGTGTGATCCTGCTAAATAGAATTCGAACTCTATCTGTTGGTCCTCTCCTCATGTACTCTTCATGTGTTTAGAATGCGTTTCCATTTCTTTGCAATTGAAGACTTTATTTTCGTCGCCTACATGTAAAAGTAGAATGGAATTATTTCTACACATACACCAGGTTTGTTAGGAAGCTTGGGTCAGAGTACAGGATCAGCCATGTTTCAGATTACAGACTTGCATTCACAGCCCTTAACCTCTGAGCCACTACTTTTTCCAACTTCTTGCAATTAGTTTCAATACCTCAAAAGCTAAAAATAGAAATTGCAAAATGGAAAAGCACAGGCAAATCTAGTTTTTACAGAAGTCGTAAGAGCATTGTAATCTTTTTGTGTTTTTTGTTTTCTCGTGATCTTGGCACAAAAGTTGTTTTCTCATCATCACAACTTAATTTTCTCATGCTCTTTACATACCAAACATTGTTTCCTCATCATCAGTACTTCATTTTTCAGTGTATTTAGCATAAGAGCATATTCTGGAGGCAGCATCATAGATAATAACCATAACCATTTGTGTCAGTGCCCACGCAAAACAACTTTTGTTATGTCGAGATCACGAGAAAATTAAGTCATGAACGCGAAAAAACAAGTAAGAAAAATATATTAGAATGCATGGCCTCTTAGGACTTTTAAGGACAAATTTTATTCTAGTTGTGCTGTGACGATAAAAAATCAACATGAAAACTAGCATACTGTTATTATTCTGGGTGTAGCATACTGTTATTATTCTTTGATTTGTGCCCATATATTTGATTACTCAACTTAATCATTTTATTTAAAATGATTAAGTTGAGTAATCAAATATATTGGCACAAATCAAATCGATTAAACAAAATTAAATATATGAAAAATCTTAAATAAATAGTTGACATTTATTAGACCCCTAATACAGATGTGTATATAAGTGTGTTTGTGTTTTACATTTCATATTTAACTTTCTAAAGGTATGTTCTGCTTAACGGTGCTACTTATTTCAGAATACTTTATTAAAAGTCTTCATTCCTTCCAGCCTTCATTCATTCACTCCCTCGATATGTGGAATTGTCAGGATTTTCTCATTTGAAGAGAAATTCTTGAAGCTGGACATAAAAAGCTAAAGAATCGCTAGCGTTGGAGGTGGCAGGAAGTGGCAGGAAGTGGCAGCGATGTCACGTATGTGCAAATCTTTTTTTTTTTTTTTTCTTTTTTTTTTCTTTTTACAAATGTAGAGTAGTGTCCACAGTGACACTACTCTAACTCTAGAAAGCCCTGTACCAAAACATTTTAGTACTAATACATGTACCGTTACAACCCTAGTTATTATTGGTTTTGGTTTTTGTATATTTGTTTATATGGTCTTATTTATCTAGCTAGAACTATAAATCATTAACAGGTGAATTTTCACAAGAAACTGGGTATTCCTGAAAATCTATTACATTGTTTGCATCATAGCAGACTCAATAAACACTCATTTACTAATCAATTAAAAAAAAAAATCTAAAAAATGTACGTTTATTTATTTAAAAAATCCATAAATTAAGACAAATTAGAGTGGCCATTCTGTAAAAACAAAGGTAATGGCACCCTGCAGAAGCAGGAAGTGTCTATTGTAGTCAAGGCACTGCAGTGGCTGAGCTGCATTTCAAGGGTTCTAAAAATAAAAGCTGATGTGTGATGTTGAAGATATGCAAAAAAAAGTTTGCAAAGCAATCTGGCTTATAAATCACTGAAACAATAAAAGGTTTCTATTAGAACTACTTTATTGATGGTCTCTTTTTCTTTTGTATTTATACACTGTGATGAATATACACTATATTGCCGAAAGTATTAGGTCACCAGACCTTTCCTGCAATACGTGGTTCACAAACCTGGAGGCACACAATTGTACAGGACGTCTTTAGATGCGCTATAATAATATTTTGCATTTACTTGAACTTGAAAACACAAACCTGCTCCAGTATGGCAATGCCCCTGTGCAGTCAAGGCACTGCAGTGGCTGAGCTGCATTTCAAGGGTTCTAAAAATAAAAGCTGATGTGTGATGTTGAAGATATGCATAATCGATCAAGAACGATCAGCCATGCCCACCCACTCTATATATTTTACATCTTGCTTTAATTTTGAACATCTGTGGATATTTAATAGAATGTATGGTAAATGTAAACTATCTCAGGAAACCAGTTTTATGTCTAGAAAGCCTGCTACATTTATTCAGCAAACATGTTCAAAACTCTTTAAGTGTTTTGTGGCTATATGAATGAGACTGCAAACTGCCATTCACATCAGTCATAGTGTTCAAAAGTTTGTTTATGATAGCTTTCTGAAAGAATGTACAACAGATAACAGATTTTGTGTGCTGTGAGCAGACCATCTGTTTGACACTAGCTGAGAAAATATCTGTAGTGGGTGGAAGTTTCGGATTCACAGGCGTCTGTCTGTCTTTACTTACCACTAGACTGAAATGTAAAAAAAATGCCAAAGAAGTTTTGACTTACGCCTGGGTTTTCTGCACATTTTGTACAAGCAGCAGCAGGGGCAAACGCAGCAGGCTATGACGAATATGATAAAGATGATAGCAGACACACTAATACCAATGATGGTGACGGTGCTGAAATTTGAGAAACTGAAAAGGAAAAAATAAAATAGGTATTAGACACAAGCAGTCAACACTAATTTAATTCACTCCTGATTCATCTGCAAAAAAATTTATTTAACTGGGGAGTCAACAACACACAAATGATAAAGATATGGCAGTGGTCAACATACAAAATTATTAGCTAAAGTTAAAGAAGATTTGCTATCCAGGACTCTATTTGTACTCTAGGATTGACTTGGACATCTGTGGCCCAATGTGACATTAGAGTGTCCTGTTTTAACTGTCAAATGCATGACCGAATATTTGTTTATTATAAATAAACATTTAATTAAATGTATCTGCACAGTTCTTTTTTATAAAAATGGAATTAAACTGTGGATGGTAAAATTTTAAGAGGCAGGAGCAACTGCCTTTCCTTCTCTACTAGAATTATTTCACAAGCCATTATATGTGTAAGAAAAAGCACACAGAGCAACGGCATACAAAACAAAACCAGGACTTTGAGAAACATTTTGTGGTACCATTGTGTAAAACGGTGTAATCTCATATACTATAGGCCTGCTGTAGTTTGATGGATGATTTTCACATACAAAAATGTAGAATTTTGAACACTATAGCTAAAAACACATGGTACCTGATTGTCATCAACAACATGTATTAGCAAGAGTGGATCAAAAACATGTATTATCATTTCATATGAATGGAAAAAAAGTTTGCAAAGCAATCTGGCTTATAAATCACTGAAACAATAAAAGGTTTCTATTAGAACTACTTTATTGATGGTCTCTTTTTCTTTTGTATTTATACACTGTGATGAATATACACTATATTGCCGAAAGTATTAGGTCACCAGACCTTTCCTGCAATACGTGGTTCACAAACCTGGAGGCACACAATTGTACAGGACGTCTTTAGATGCGCTATAATAATATTTTGCATTTACTTGAACTTGAAAACACAAACCTGCTCCAGTATGGCAATGCCCCTGTGCACAAACTGAGCTCCTTGAAGATCTGGTTTACATGCTTTGCAGAGAAAGATCTTGAGTGGCCTGCTATAGAGCTCTGATCTCATCCTTACTGAACACCTTTGGGATGAATGTGAACGTTGGCTGCACCCCAGGTCTCCTCACCCTACATCAGTACCTGCCTTTACTAACACCCATGTGGCTGATGAACACAAATATCCATAAAAACACTCCAAAATCTAGTGGACCATCTTCCCAGAAGAGTGGAGGGAATTATTAGAGCAAATTGGGACTAAATGTGGAAGGCAATGACCAGGTGACCCAATACTTTCGGCAATATAGTGTACTTGTATTATGTCTCTACTTTTTATGTATTTGCACATTTCTTTTTTTTTGCTGCTGTAACACAGAAATTTCCCCACTGTGGAAAGAATAAAGGTATATCTTATCTTATCTTATCTTATCTTATCTTGTCTTATCTTGTCTTAGACATAAACCCCTGTCAAAAAGTTACACACACCTTGGTTAAATAAATAAAAAAAAGGTTACACTGAATATTTTACAACTCCAAACATTGAATGTTATTCTACATTTATTTTAGCAGGTTAAAAAGTATATCTACTATAATTCCATAAGAGTCAAATAATATTTAAAATCAATAGCCAAGAAAGATTGATCATCTATTCACTACATGATTGGTATCTGGTAGCATTGCCATTTAACTGCATGAACAGCCTTCCACAAGATCCGTCTTCCTCAAGATGCCATCAATTATCTGAAGAGCCCGGGTGCTTTCAGATGGTCTTCTTTGAATTAAAAGACTCTGCTTTTTCCTCCACAGAAAGTGCTGATCATTTGGCTAGACCATTCCTCTAAAAGTTTGTCTGTGTAAGTCACATTTAAGTTGGATGGACATATTTTGATAACTGATACTGCTAGTTCTATCATCAGCCCTTTTGTTTTTGCTTTGAGGTTTAGTTGTCCATCTTGGTCTTTTAGAATAAAGACCATCAATCTAAACAAAGTTACACATTTGCATATATTCTCAGATCCTTATAAGATCCGCATTAGTTGTTTGAACATTGGTCCTAAGTATTAACCAAACTGGATTTATAGTCTTGGCTGAATCGCTTGCACGTCAATTTCTGGAATCTTTTAGACTGTTAACTGAGACAATTAACTAAGTGAATTTAACATTTGACCCACTATATTTATCTTTGGTGAATGTAAGGTTTAAATGAAAAACAAGTAAACAAACAAAAAACAGGAAAAGAGCTGAAACAGCAGAATTCACTAGGACTGCCAAGTTGAACTTTCCATTACAGAATTTTTACAGATTCTCTGGTTTGGGGGACGCCCCAAAATATAAACTACTACACTAATTGTGTTCGTACAACAATAGTGTCTATACAATTTAGGCAATATATTTAATGCTCCTTTTAGGCAAAATACAGGTCATTATTAAACCTCTTAAACCTCATGAACTCAGATCAGGATAAAGTGGTTATTAAAAATTAATGAATAAATACGACTAAAAGACCATTATATTTCCAAATATAGTAAACACAATGCGCAATTAAGTACACTCCTGTGTTGGTCAATGTAGACTTCCTGTTCACTGCTAGCGTCATAACTGCCTGTGTGCTCGCGTCTCTAAACTCTATGTTTGTTCCTGCCAAACAAGTCTTCAGACCTTATACACACCTCTACAATGAAAAGCGGGATGAAGAAGTTGGAATAGTCATGGGAAAAAGAAAGTACTCCTCCGAATGATCTGCAATCCTAAGTTTTTATTAATCAAGGCCTAAATAAACAACTTGGTGCTCACCAATTTCTACAAAAACAGGTGACAAAAAAAAAACCTCAGGTGACAAAAATAAACCAATTTAAAAAAAGGACAGTTATAAAAAACACCAGATTTGATGCTTGTAGTATTTTTTTAAGTCTTAACACCCGAGTTTATTAAAAAACAGTGAAGACCACACATTGTTTTGTTTTTTGTTTTGTATTGTTTATACAAATATCAATTTTTTTTTTTTTTTGTGAATAAATGATATCTTCTTTTTCCTCATGACGGTAATTATCTCAGAAGATTAGTATTCGAATTCTTACTCGGACCAAACAATCTGACAACAACAACAAGCTTTTGAACTGTAATTTTCTTTTTTTAAGTTTCTTTTTTGATTTAAGCTTTACTTGACCTGTGTCTTCATGGTTTTATGCATTACACTGCTGCCACATAATTGCCTGATTGGATAAGTGCATGATAGTGTTCCTAATAAAACACAGTGAGTGAATAGAAAGATAAGGTTGCCTGTAAAATAGACAGTGAATGTCCAGCACATATGTATAGATCTGAAGATAAAATGTAAGACTATTGGGAACTATAGTGTAGCAAATTTTACATTTGCAATGAAACTAATGCTAAACTGAAAGAAAACAAACTACATTGTGATCTGGCAGGCCCACTAGAATAACATGCATACAGGAAGCTATGTATACACTTGACAGTTCTGGGGGCTGCAAATCTGCAAAGTGGGGAAAAAGTCACACCAACCATTTCTATAGAACCTAGTAAATCTCAAACAAGCCTTAATCACTTTCAATAAAAGTGTATCTATGAAGGCTTTTATGCATGTTCTTCTCTTCTGAAAATTGTGCTGAACCAAAAAAATAACAGTGAAATTACAGTTAGTTTAGTAATTTGATATGATCTTGTGTGAAATAACTCACTGCGTGCAGAAGTCATCATCGAGTTTTCTGAAGGGATCTGAGCAGCAATACCGATTGTCACAGGTACCACAGCAGAACTGCAGAAACGAGCAATCCTGGGATTGTTTGTATATACCATGGATGGTGAAGTAGCTATCACAGTCACTTGCTGGAGAAATAAGAAATAAAAAAATTTATGAGGTGTATTTAATAAGGGATATTTAAGCATTAATATTAAGAATATTAAAAACTAAACCAGTTTCTGGAGCTGTGTGACGATTAGGAGTCAAGTCAAGTTTATTTCTATAGTGCTTGTCCCAAAACAGCTTTACAGAATTTTAAGAGTTAAAGTGAATGATGTGTATTTATCCCTGATGAGCAGCCATGGTGACTGTGGCAAGGAAAAACTCCCTTAGATGTCATGAGGAAGAAACCTTGAGAGGAACCAGACTCAAAAGGGGAACCCATCTTCATTTGGGTGAAATCAAGAGTGTGATCATAAATCTTTAAACAATACAGAACACTGGAGAGTGAAAACTAATATATATATATATATGTACATTCTCTTTACTAGAGCCCCAATGTTCTCCTGTGCACATGTTAGTTCTCTCTCCAGTGTTCTGTATTGTTTAAAGACATTCTATATGTATGTATGTATATATATATATATATATATATATATATATATATACACACACACACACACACACACACACACACACACACACACACACACTAAATGTGATTCTAATATATAAAGACATATAAATAAATGATTTAAAGACCTGTTTGTAAAATGCTTCCACGACATAACTAATGTTAACGTAATTTAATATTTAACCTATAATTTATTTTTATTATTAATTTAATTACACATGTCTATGTGTCATGTCTCAAGTACTTTGGACTTTTTTTTTTTTTTTTATACGTTTTTTATACGAAGTTTGAGTTCAATTATGTACAAGATATTTCTGATGTATACAATTATCCAAGATTGCGTACTGGGATATATTAATATGAACTATACTAATAGGACTCTATTAGTAAATATTTTCGAGAGAAAAAAAAAGAAGGGTGGCAGTCTAACGGCTAAAAAGGAGGTTAGAACGCGCGAGCTGTTTGCCAATTTCTTTAAAACGCACACGCACACTACACTAATAAATTATATACTAATAATTATCATAATTATTTTTTTTATAAATATGCTGCATGGAAGATGAAACATCTTAGAAACGCGGTCCACGCTGTCTTCAGTCGCACAGAAATAATAAAAAAAGAGGAGACAACTGCGCATGCGCCATTCACGAAGCAAAAAATAAATGAATACAGAAATTAATAAGGGGACACGCGGAAATTTACGCTTTCACTTACCAACTGCGGTAAAAACTAAAGTAGCCGTGAAGGCCAGGACGGTGGTGATGGTCAAAGACATGCTGAATATCTCCTCGCCGTTCCTCTCGCGGTTCTCTGAAATGCTCCACAGTCCTCTACTGTAATATGAGATAAAGAGCGCTGGACAACACGCCCGAGTGACAGGGTTGCCAGATGTTGTCGGTTCAGTTCAACCTGTTGAAATAGAGAGGGAGTTACTTAGACACCCTTATCTTCAATTCAGTTTTCTTTTCTTTTTACATTACACATTGTCCCAAATCAGCATTGTATAATTAAAAGGATTAAAAATGTACATTTTAGCGTCATACATTAGTTCTTGTACTATACTGAAAGATTATTCCTAATGAACAGGCTTATGGTGACAATGGCAAGAAAATACTCTCAGATGTTGTGAGGATGAAACCTTCAGTGGAAAGAGATTCAAAAGTCTGTATTTTTTTTTATTTTGTATTATTTAAATAGATTTTTTTTCCCATACATTCTACTCTTCACAATTTTACACATATAGTACATATATATGTAAAATATTTAACATTTCAGCATTAGTACAGTGTCACAAAGCCGTCGTTGTACTATTTCTCTGTGCCTATGGTTGTCATCTTATTGAGCACTATGGTTCATTTCTGGCTCATTCCTCCTGGCAAATCGTCATGAAGTCTTAATGGGTGTGAGGGTTTCTCTAAAGTACTCGAAATTTCAAAATCATGCAAAAATTTGTATAAATTGCTGTATAAAATTCAAATTCAAAATGTATTTGTCACATACACGTTCATACAGAGTATAACATGTAGTGGAATGTTTTTTTTTATGACTGTCCAAGATGTAAACATTAAAAATAGAAATAAATATAAGCGGAAAAATAAACAAAATAAAGTATAAAGTACAAGTATATTAAAAGTATAGTATTATACTTTTAGTAAAAATTGCCAGTAAGAGATGGATGTGTATTGCAGATATTGACAGAAGTACAGATTAAAGTGATCCAATGTGATTTGTCCTTAAAGTGGTATACAGTATTTGTCATTGTCAGTCTTCTCACCAAAGTCATATACTTGGCTGATGAGACAAAATCTTCCAAAATGTTTCATGGTACATATCCTTATTCATATTTCCATTGATGATGTGTAACAACATGATGCTTCGTTTTTTGGATCTTACGCACAACAGAGATTATTGTGGATCAGTTCTGTGCTTATTGTTACCCTTTTGTAAGTGACTACTGTTTTTCTCTAATCTTACATATCATTAGTCTAAGAGCATGGCGTGAAATCTTGTATGACACATACACATGTACAGGCATAATTAGTTGTGGTTCCTTGAACTTTCCACCTGCATATTATCAAACCAATTCAACTGCGCTTTTGTACTGATTGTTTGTGTACTGATTTTTTTTCTGTAGCTTTTTCCAAGCGTTGGGTCATAATATTGTTCCATAGAATCGGAGAAAAATTGTTCATCATCACCATGATTGTTAGTTGTGTTAAATCATAAATAGTTGTGTTTTCTCTTTATACACATACACAGACCAGGTTTTCATTCATTTGGACTTCATTCCTTGTTCCTTTGGACTATGAACACTAATACAATAGTATATCAACTGAGAAAAACGACGTCGTGTATGTTATTTATTCGTTATACATTTTAACAAACATACCTATATCAAAAATAGACATCTCTCCATTATTATGTAAAACAATGAAAAGTACTTATATTAAACTTCAAACTAGTACATTTTTGCCTGTGTATTTTTGCTTGCATCTCTTTTATTAACTAAAGCACTATTATAATTTCTCTCACTAAATATATTAGTCAGATCTGTTTATTTTAAATTATTTAACTGTGTTCAATCTGGCAACCTTGACCCAGGCTCAGTTTGGTTTCGTTTATAGGGAACCGAGTTCATGAAGAAATTCAAATATATGGGGGGAAGAAAATGTGAATTATTTTGGGTAAAGTTCATCAGTTCACCTTCTTGCACTTCAACTTGTACATTAGTAATTAACTGCACGAAAAATTACGAGGTTTGTATACAAATTTAAGAAATTTTTTCTTAAGAAATATTACTTTGAACATATTCCTGATGGTCACACCCAGAAATGATTCACCTGAAGGTGAATTGGGCCAGAACTTTGGCCCCATTTGCAGTGATGTCGCCCAGATCTCAACATGTGTTTTGTCACTCAGATGTTTGTTTAAATATCACACCATTCAAATTTATATCATATTACAGTTTTTCTCAAATGCTAAAACACAAAAGCCAATCCTCTAAACCAAATGACCAGTTGTCTAAACACATTTACTAAATCTAGCCATCATTTTCCAATATCATAAACACATTTCACATGAAGACACAATTCACAAAACACAATCCTCCGTTCTCATAAATCTTAACACATTTTTCTTTGCTAAAACACAAGTTGCAAAAGAACTCTGCTCATATTCTCAAATGAAAGCTCATGTGATGCAAAATGCTTGCC
This sequence comes from Silurus glanis, assembly GCA_014706435.1. NCBI lineage: Eukaryota > Metazoa > Chordata > Actinopteri > Siluriformes > Siluridae > Silurus > Silurus glanis. The sequence continues at coordinate 3,161,238 of JAAIIK010000053.1, read as the reverse complement.
ACAGTCAGCAATATTTGAACACAATGAACACACCTGGCGTCATTCATTACACACAACGACTCAAAATTGAAGACACTTGTTGCTAATGCTGTGACCACATGTACAAAAGCAAGTTCAGAGTGCACAGTTTGCTGAAGATTCCAAACAAACACAATGGATGAAGGCAGAGTCAGGGGAAGAGGAATTCGAGTCAGAGGAGGGAGAAGAGCTGGCCATGGAAGAAGAGGAGCAGGCCAACGAGGAAGAGGAGTTCAAATCAGAGGAGGA
>JAAIIK010000053.1:3149792-3160961 GCA_014706435.1 Silurus glanis | reverse complement strand
ACGAGGAAGAGGAGTTCAAATCAGAGGAGGAAGAGGAGCAGGCCAACAAGGGAGAGGAGAAGGTCCAGGAGGGAGAGCAAGACAACCTCGCACCATCATTACGGACGAGATGCGAGCAACAGTCATTGACCATGTCATTGTCCATGGCATGACAATGGCTGAAGCAGGACTACGAGTCCGTCCAAACCTGAGTAGGTTCACCGTGGCCACCATTATCAGGGCATTCAGACAACACAACAGGTATTGTACTCTATTGCTTTCTTTGTCACAATACAATTTTACAAGCCTGTGAATGTAGTCTATTGGTTTCAAATCAGTTGTTACTGTATTGTAAAACTGACAACACATGTTTCTTTCTTTAGAGTTGAAAAAATGCCACATAGAGGTGGGAGGGTTGCCATATTTACAGCGGCACAAGAAACCCTCATTGTGGATATGGTTCATGAGAACAACCTCATCAGACTCCGGGAGATCAGAGACAAAGTCATTGCTGATAATGTCAACTTTGAGAGCATTGATGATGTCAGCTTGGCCACAATAGACCGAGTTCTCCGGCGCCAAAAGATGCGGATGAAACAGGTCTATAGGGTTCCCTTTGAGCGCAACTCTGCGCGACACGAAGACCTACGTTACGAGTATGTGCAAGTAAGTATACATCCATGTTCACAGTACAGTTAGTGGACATACTGTGTTGCTCAGTGGCCTACATTACTTCTGGACAATACTGTGCTAGCTGATTGACTGTTGTTCTGAACACCTGTGCACTTTCACATTTTCACAGAGGATATTACAGTTGGACACGATGGCCAGACCTCATGAGTACCTCTTCCTGGATGAGGCTGGCTTCAACCTGCAGAAACGAAGGCAAAGAGGCCGTAACATCATTGGCCAAAGAGCCATCACTGAGGTTCCTGGCCAACGGGGGGGGTAATATTACTCTTTGTGCGGCCATGGGTTTGGAGGGGCTTGTCCACCGGCATGCTGTCCTTGGGCCTTACAACACACAACGTCTCCTCACCTTCCTAGAGGAGCTAAAAGACATCCTCCTGGACCGCCAACAACACCATCCTGGGCCCGCACATCAAATTTATGTGATCATTTGGGACAATGTACGCTTCCACAAAACAAACCAAATCAGAGAGTGGTAACAGTAACCACTTTTTAAACGTCTGTCTGCCACCCTACTCCCCTTTTCTGAACCCTATAGAGGAGTTCTTCTCATCATGGAGATGGAAGGTTTATGACAGACAACCATACACTAAAGAGAACCTCCTAAGGGCAATGGAGCTGGCCTGTGTTGACATCCCAGTGGAGGCCTTCCAAGGATGGATTCGCCATTCCAGGGCGTTTTTCCCGCGGTGCCTGGCAAAGACAATATAGCCTGCGATGTGGATGAGGTGTTGTGGCCCGATGCAGCTCAACGACATGATGCCGCACAGTGATTGTGGTGTGTGTGTGTGGTGTGAATAAAGTAAATAAAAAAACTTCACACCCTGATCATGTTTTCAAGAGTACTGTTGTGTGCAATAGATTCTGTTTTTGCATTGAGTTGTGTTACAGTAGTGTACATGCAGAATTTACTATAGATTTATACTCTTCATATGAAACTCTCAAATCTAAATGCCTAATCCTCTGCAGAGATCTAAGAACATCCATTACTGTAAAGTTTCAAAAATATGCATTGGCAGTTATGAAACAAAGAACCTTCTCACAAATTGAGCATTGTGTTTTCAATTGTTTTGCTGTAGTGTGTAATGATGTGTATAGTGTTTACATTTTTGAAAGCTTCGAGCTGCTCTTTTGGTGTGAAAGTTTGAGTTTTGAAGTTAGAAGGTGTGGTTGTGTTTATGTAGCTTTAGAAAAGGGTGTTGTGTTTAGACATTGGGAACATGGAGGAAACGTTTGTGAAATGTGTTTTAGCATTTGAGAAAAACTGTAATCTCTATTTTCTCTCACACACATACACAGACCAGGCATAACATTATGGCCCCTGCCTAATATTGTGTTAATCCCCTTTTACTGCCAAAACAGTTCTGACCAATCGAGCATTAACAGCATTAACTTCTTCAGCAGTTTGAGCTACAGGAGCTTGTCTGTTGGATCGGACCACACGTTCCATCCTTCGCTCCCCATATGCATTAATGAGCCTCGGCCGCCCATGACCCTGTCACTGGATCACCACTGTTCCTTCCTTGGACCACTTTAGATTGGTCCACTGCAGACCAGGAACATCCCACAAGAGCTGCAGTTTTGGAGATGCTCTGACCCAGTCGTCTAGCAATCACAATTTGGCCCTCGTCAAACTCACTCATATCCTTACGCTTGCAAAAATCCTGCTTCTAGCATCAAATTTGAGGATAAATTGTTCTCTTGCTGCCTAATATATCCCACACACTAACAGGTGCCATGATGAAGAGATAATCAGTGTTACTCACTGCACTGCTGATGATGCAATAAGGCCATAATGTTATGCCTGTTTCGCTGTACACAGAGTACAAGATGCATTTCAGGTATAAGGTAGAACACATTAAAATACATAATATATGTGCTGAAAATGTTATGCTCTCCTGAACATAGTACAATCAATAGCAAAGCCTTACATCTTTGTAATCCATAAGATTGTCTCCAGAATAATAGTAGGGAAAACACAATATTAAGAAGCCAAAAATGTACCACATACCTCATATGAATGGAAGATTAGAAGGCCTTACTAGATCAATTTTGTTGAACTAAAATGTATTTTTTTTTCCTGATAAATAATACAACTAAACAAACAGATTTGAAGAAAGATTTACCAGTAACACACGGCTTAATGCAGGAGAATTTAGGATGCTTAGTATGGATGTTTAGTAGACCTCATTCAATCCACATTTTGAGGACACCATATCCATATTTCAGTGCGAGGACAACAGAGATGGCAGAGGAAATTCAGGGGAACAGAGACAATAGGAAAAACTATAGACCATGTAAACAACAACAAACACGTTGTATTGATACTGCGCATGTCTGATCCTAAAGCATTTAAAGTGGCACAGAGCTGTCAAAACAAAATGACTAACACGTAAGTCTAGACAGAACAGAACAGAACAGAACAGAACAGTTAAGATATTTATCAAATCTAAAAATAGATGATGTGGAATTACCGGATCCCTTAAATCAGACATTAAGGCGACACCTTTTCCATCAGAACATTAAACGTTTACCTGAAGTACCGTATCCAGACGTGTGTTATAATTTGTTTGAGACCGAGTGCTTCTACACGAGACAAAACTTCTTGTCCATACCATACATGTATATGTACACGCTGGTGAAGATTTCATCGGTTTGTTTCGTTGCTATGGTAACGTATCCGGTTATTAGTCCGGATAAGTATTTATGTCTATAATAGTAATAATATCATCTAAATTATATTAAATTGGAAGACATGCAGGTAGTTTGTGTGACATAGGCAGATGTAGAGGGCACGGGGGTGTGGCGACCCCTAATGGGAGAAGCCGAAAGAGGAAGAAGAAGATCTAAATTATATTAAATTGTGTGGCGTGAAGTTTTAGGTTATAAATAAATGTACTACAACTTTAAATAGGATCTGGCGGTGATTCCCGGGATTCCAAATGACTGTTATCGCGGTATGAAGTATGTGCTACTGACTGCGGTTAAGCCAGCCGCACTTTTCTTTGTGTTGCGCGTCTAATCGTGCACTTACGGTATGGGTGGTGGACGCGTTCAAAATAGACGTAAAGACGCGTCAGAACACTGCGGTTATGGCAGCCGCACTTTTCTTTTTATGTTGCGCGTCTAATCGCGCACTTACGGTATGGGTGTTGGGAGTAGTCAAAATAGATGTAAAGTCGCTTCAGAAAGGCGTTTTCGTTATAAAAAAAAAAAACAAAAAGGCAAAAAAAAAAAAAAAATTTAACACGTCAGTGCATTTTCAATCATGTTCCACATATAAACACTCATAAAACATTTTCCTTTATAGGTTTGCTCAATCTTTCAACTAACTCATATTTAGTGTCCCTGTCTATTACTCTATTAAATTTCAAGTCATTTTACTGTACAGTTTTTGCAAAAAAATAAAATAAAAAAAAGACAAAATCACTTCAAATATCAGTGCATTTGTATCATGTCTCATATTCAAACATTCAATAAATATTTTCCTTTATAGGTTTGCTCAATCTTTCAAAGAATTCTTATTTAGAGTGTCCCGGTCTATTACGCTTAAATTTCAAGTCATTTTACTGTAGTTTTTCAGAAAAGTAAAGGCAAAATCACTTCAAACATCAGTGCATTTTCAATCATGTTCCACAGTCAAACAATCATGTTTGACCGCTTGTTTGCTTTTTATTCAAAACACTTATTTCCGCACCGGTTCGAGAGAGCATGAACAACATGGTGCTAGTTTTAATTCTGACATTCTTAATCGTAAGAATAAATAATTTGTCACAATATCACTATATAAAACATCTCCCACCAATGTTTTCAGTGTCCGCGTTAGCTAACCAGAAACATCCCATAACCAAAGAAATCACTTCTTCCCATGAACGAATGGCAGTTGAAATGGTCTATAGACAATAAATTGAGCTTAGAATCAGACATAAAAACCAACCGCAGCACTAATAACTTAATCATATTCAAACAACAACAACTACTACTTGGGTACCAAAAGTTACCAAAAGGTAACAGTTTATTTCATTATATTTCTGACAAAACAAGAGAACAGGAACATTTACATAGAACACAAACATATTTGAACAAGGTAAAAAGAAAAAGGACTACAATGGAGTAAAGAAAGTAAAGGGCAAATGTAAAGAGGAAACAATATTTGCCAAAAGTAGTTCAGAAATTAGTTTTCATCTTCATGATGTCAGCACTGCCCTCCATCACTAGATTTTCAAGACGTTTGTGGAACTGCTCCAGCGTTGTAAGCAGCCGGTCATAGATGGCCTTAAAAGAAAAACAAAATTACAATGAAATCTCATTTCAAATATAGATGTATAATTATAGCTCTTGCTCACACAGATAAAAACGAGAATGAAGGAATCATTAAAAACATAAAGAGCACTACTAGCTGCTGCATTATGGAGAAGGTACTTGAATCATCATTGTACTTTGAGTGAATAGATGTTTGGTTAATCAGTTTATACACCCAGGGAATAAAAAATAAATCTAAATATTTACTGTATTCACATATTAATAAAAAAAAATATATAAGAAAATAGCAAGTTAACACAAAGTAAAGGTTTGTGCTCTTTTTCTGTGTATTGGCTGCTAATTATTATTAAAAACAAATTTATCTTTCCAACTACAAAAGAAATAACATTAGATTACATTAACAATTTATGCTCATTTTGAGTTGTGATATTGTAGTCATTTTCTGTATTGCAAAGAAGCTCTCTATTACACTGATCAACACAGCAGCTATGCGAAATACGTACCTGAGCCTTTTCAGTGTTCTGGTTGCAGGTATCACGAAGCTTCTGCATTTTGGCCTTGAACTGTGTGGTCTCTCTGGTAATGTTTTTTATCCGATCCACGATTTCCTCACGTTTTTCATGAACTTTATCGTATTGCCTTGGGAACAAAAAAAAAAAAACAATACATTCAGCATCATTGACATTTGAAAGGGGAAAATAATCAAACAATCATTAAGCTTCAATTCTTACCCAAGTACATTTTGGACGTGCTGGTCCTTTAGCTCTTTCTTTTTCTGGTGGCGAATCTGCTGCTTGGACAGTTTGTCTTGTTTCATGGCCAGAGCTCTTTTTAGCTGGCCCTCTTCATTGCTCAGACCCTTTAGCTCTTTCTGCAGGGACTCGTACAGAGCCACCAGATTCTGGACCTGTACACATACACAAGACATCAGAAGAAATATCACTGTCCAAATGTTTGTTGCAAAAGAGTCAACTACAATACATTTTGGTTATGTGTCTGCTTTATATTCACACTAGCTGAAAGTACCCGTGCTTCGCTACGGAAGGCAGAACGCTAAGCAATATGGCAATAAGCAGTAAGCACTGAGCAGGACTGGATGATCAGAGATCAGAACGTAACGTCAACAAATAACGTACTACCCCTTTGTAGTACCGATACAGGGCAAACTACTTTGAAAATAATTTTTATCGTGCATCTAACATCTAATAAGAAACAATGTAGTAAGTGTCATTAGGATCCGTAATGTTATTTCGAAGAATTTACAATGTGTGAGAAATCGCGTTTTTCGCGAGTTAGCCGCGATCCAGGGCGAATTTTTCAAAACCCTTTCTTAGTGAGCACCTAAGACCCAAGAGGAAGGTATGTTCCAAATTTCATTGCAATCCGTGCAGTGGTTTTTGAGATTTCGTGATGAGTGAGTGAGTCAGTCAGTGGTATTTGAGCTTTATATATATGGATTGTACATTAAAGCAGAGCTAGTAGTAATACTAACATGCCTGTTAATTGGATTGACAATTTTCTGGTCCAACCTACTGTACAATCTTATTTTACAAATGCATTATAGGACCAGCTGCAAATTACTATTCAATATTGTATTCAAATTAAAGCTGTGCATCCTTATTCATTTTATACTCTAATTTGCATAATAAAGAAAATGCTCAAAAAGCACATGGCTGTTTATTCCTTTTCAATGCACACAACAGAATTACTTCATGACCCCGATTGCTACACATCAGACATACGAGTTGTACACAGAGTGTAACCCAGTTTACTTGGTTGCTGAGCCATGGCTTTATTACAAAAAAAACAATATAACCTAAAGCAGGAAGTATGCAGGTTTACCTCTTCCTTTTGCTGGTTAGTCTTGCACATGCTGGCCTGCAGGTCCTGCAACTGTTTCAGAATTACTTGAATTTCTGCTTCACCTTGGCTAGCACACTGCACCTTGATCTGCAGATCCACCAGATTCTCATCTGCCAACTCCTGCAGTTACACGCAAACAGGACATTGTGTTCTTTTTCTAGTCACACCAACATTTTAAACATGTAATGATGCACAAGGATATACATATATTTTAAATATGAAGTCCAAGATTTTCAAAACACACAGGACCATAGGGAAAAAAATTAATAATTGTCTTTATACATTTCCACATGCAAACTTCAATCCTCAACTAGCCACCTACTTTTGAGATCTTGATGTTCTTTATGCTCTCCTTCATCTTCTCCATCTCATTCTTTAGCTCCTCAGGAGACTCAACAATTTGAGACTTGAGTTTGGCTATTTCGTCTTTGTGAGTGGCCACATCGAGCTTCCTCTGGCTCTGAAAAAAAAAGGGGGGAAAAAAAATGAAGGTAGATTTAAAGAAACTTTTCATTCTATGTATGCAATAAATAAGAGCTACTTTAAAATGGCATAAAACAGACATTGGCACTATATAGTGAAATTAAAGTAGGTGAAACCAGAGACGTAAATATTAAAATAAGAATTGGCCTCACCATTCTAATACTTTCAATTACTATATAATAATATATGTTATGTATAAAATCTACCAAGTTTAACTACGAATAACTGTAGCTAGGGTACAAGACTTCATAATGAAGCATTCTCCCTCATTTAACACACCTGCTGATCTGTTCATTTTGTTTTAGAAGCAAATTAGATACATTTCATACACGTCTCAAATTTCCTTTTAATTTTGGATATAACTGCTGAAGTGTGAGTGCAGTTTTGAGCCTAGGAGTGTTTAATAGAACCAAGCTGGCACACAGTTTCCTCACTTAATCCGTTAATTTACTGATGCTGAAGAAGTGTAATTTTGGTTGCGGAGTTATTTAAACAGATGTTTATAGGGCAGGAGTACCATAATTAATGTACTTGTGTGGAATTATTCACAAAGAATCACACACACACACACACACACACACACACACACACACACACACACACGCCAAATGAGTGTTGGCTAACAGAAAAATAAAAAGAAGAATTAAAGAAATTAATGCACAGCCAATTGCATGCACAAAAAGGCATACAGACCTGTACAGTTGACCACCAGCCAGAAGGACTGTGACAGTTTTGTCCAATTAGACTAAAAAACTTATTCTAGTAAATATTTACTTATTTACTCATGGAAAAAAATAAAAGTAAAAAGTAATTAGGATGAGCAAACACTGTCTACCTTTTAATGATTTCGAGTAAAGCTCACATAGGCTTCAACCACAATTAAGTACTAATTATTCATACTTCGCTGGTTATCTAGGTTAATACTGGTCTTCTGGACAATAAGCAGTGAAAACGTGGATTAAGGATCCTTGGGGATATTATTTCAAATATTTTTTGTACATACCAGTTTTTGTGACCGTTCTGCGATTACTCTTTTGCACTCCGCGACCTGTTCATTAAGAGCATTCTGGGGAGGGACAAACAAAGACATTTGGTGTTAAGCAGATTACAGAAAGGACAAAGTTTCACATATCATTCCTCTTTTGGTACAATGTTCTTCTCTCCAAACAGCACAATGTTTGCTTGTTCATGGAACCATTGAATCAATTCTTCTTCTTCTTCTTCTATTAGGGGTCGCCACAGCGGATCATCCGTCTCCATACCCCTCTGTCCTCTACATCTGCCTCTTTATTTTTATTATTCTTATTAGGAACCACAAGGTCAGCAACACTGAGGTTTTCCAACACATGGCATATAGACAATAAAAATAATAGAATATTTTATACTTCTGGTTTTGAGAGCTTTTTAATCAAATCCTTCACATCAAAGAGACCAATGTATACTGTACATTCAGAGTAATCAAAGCTGTTCGTGTTGGCAGTGAAAATCTTGAAAAAAATTTGTAGAGTTGGTGCTTTTTTATTTTTTTGTTGTTAATTATCTTATGACTTATAAACCCCCACATAAATGTTGATCTGTAATTAATTACACCAGCACCAAACCACTGCTGCCCATAGCCCCAGATCAGCTCTTTTACTTAGTGGAAAAGGGCAGGATGATTCAAGAAAAGATTTAAGGAGGTGGAAGTGTTTACAGTGCATCCGGAAAGTATTCACAGCACTGACAACGTGTGTTTAAAGAAGTGTGTTTGAAATTCAATTTATTAAAAAAAAAAAAAAAAAAAAAAATTATTTAATTTAAATACATTTGCAAAGTTTTCAAACTAATTCCTTTCACATTGTCATTATGGGGTATTGTTTGTAGAATTTTGAGGAAAATACATACGTAACATAAAATGTGGAAAAGTGAAGTGCTGTGAATAATTTCTGGCTGCAATGTACCTTCAAAAACTAAGCCCAATTTCACACTTTACAGATCAAGGTCTTACCACTTCCTGGGTTTCCTGCATGGTAGCATTTTTTACTTCTGTGAGGGCTGCAGCCAGTTCTTTAGCCTCTGCTTGCTGCTCTGGTGGGATTGTCCTGAACAAGCATGTTTGTGAATATTAAAAATCATGAATGGAATGGGCCATAATTTTATATCAAATACTGTAATGCAGATTAAACCTTTAACACATTCTAGCAAAAAATAAAAAATAATAATAATAATAATTCAGAACGTAAGAAGTACCTACATCAGTTTCTCCATTTTCTTCTCAGCCTCTTTAATGCCTTTTGTGAATGACTGAAGTTTATCCATATCTGCCCGCTGTAGCAGGAGGGAAGTGGATCAGGTCAATCTCAAAGGTGTTTTTCAATCAATTATTAATTGTTTTACACAAACAATTATTGGCTTAGTAATGTAAACCAAATAAATTATCAAGACATTGCACAAAATATAAATCTGTTATGGAAACTAAATTAATTTATTCTTAAGTATACATATAATCTAAGTAACAGTAAAGAAAAAAAATTTTTATTAGAAATTAGAAAAAATTAAGTAATAAGCATAGAGTACAATAGAGTAAGTACAAACATTATAGAGACAGAAATAACAAAACCCCTATGAAATGTGATATATACAAATATATTTATATTTCAAATAAAGACATTTCAGTCTACATTCCTGATCCAAATGCCCAGATATACTCATGTATATTGTTTACAAAAGGACTTACAAAAGCCTGCTGATGGCCTGCAATTATTTCCAACCTCTGTTTCCTGAAGTGCAGGAAATTCTGGATTCCACTCAAAATAGTAATTGTTCTTTTGGGCTCTGGAAGAAGGGAAGTAGATAGTAGAGTGTGAGGAACAATAAACTGTGACTGCCAACCAAAACAATTTGTTATCTAACAAAATTGCCAAATAACTTGCAATAACGCAGTGTTTCTATGGCTAAAGAGCTCTTCCTGTAAACATATTACTGAAGAAACAAGAAGTATACCTAGAAACAGACATATACAGTACTGATTGTTGCTCATTAGCTTATAAAGCATCACACAATCTCAAATCACGAAAAAAGACCTTGTTTTGTATCTTGAATCTAATTTAAAATTGACTCGACATAAAAGCTAAAGTGCATGGAATCCTAATCCATAGCCTATTCCATTCCCCAATCTAAATCTAATTTACTAAATCACTTTTTTTGTTCAGGGTTGGGAGTGTATGCCCCTCCTCCCACTCAAAAAGCATGGCTAATTTTACTCTCTTGGACTCTGGGCAATGGCTGTGGCACAGTCATAATCCAAACACACAATAACTGAACAAAAGGGCAGATGCTTTTCTGTCTCTAATCTATGATTAATAGTCATTATAATAAAACTCTAACAAAATCATTGACTTACTAGGATTGAGCAGGTCATTCAGGGAAAAGTCATATACATGGCAGACGGGTAAAAACTGGCACCTATTAGAAATTTGTGAAAGATCCAGACAGAGAGGGAGAGGATCTCAGTATCTGACACTTCAAATAATTGTCCACACTATTTCTAATGCAGTTGATGAACGGACAAAAATTTTACTTACATGCATACATAGAGACTCAAGACTGGTGTGGACCACTCGTGGAGCATCGGGTACTGGAGATTTTCTGAGAGAGGTGCCTGTTAAGAGTTAAGATCAACACAATCAGCCTCATCAACATAAATTTACCTGCCATGCACCCATGCACTCTTACAGTGTCATTCCAACCAGTGAGAAAGTCCCCAAATGCCACATAAGTTCAGCTTGAACTGAAGCACTGTAAGCAATCTTTACTATACGATTAAGATCTTAATTGGATTGTGGCATCTAAGTCACATTTAGACCACACACACACACACACACACACACACACACACACACACACACACAC
>JAAIIK010000053.1:3104297-3144761 GCA_014706435.1 Silurus glanis | reverse complement strand
TACATACACATACACAACACACACATTTGTGTATACGGTATCCACCAATGATAACCGCTAGCTAACCAATCATTTTTTAGCAACGAGCATATCTAAAAATAAATCAAACACAGCAAATTGATACATTAGGGAAAAACACTGTACCATCTTTTTCAACATTTTCTTTCGCCATTTTATAAAATAATACAATAGCAACTATAACATTAAGCTTATATTCTAAAATCTACAAACCGCCTATGTTTACCTGCCTTCGCCGCCGTTTTCCGTTGTCAAATTTAAACTTTCGGCGGTTCTGTCGTCACTTCCGCTTCTTCTACGCCGTTTACAATTACTAGCGAAATGTACATACTGCCACCTACTGTTTTTTTTGTGTCTATGTTACGTTGCCTATTTAACTTCTAATTAGAGGAGTGTCATTTTTCTTTTCTTTTCTTTTCTTTTCTTTTCTTTTCTTTTCTTTTCTTTTCAACTTAACTCTACTCTGCGTATATTTGCATTTATTACTGAGCTACCCTGTACTCACTCCCTAATTATTTCTTCAGATGCACTTTTTTAAGTATGTAATTGTTCACATGTCAGTGCTACAATTAGGAATGTAGTCTAATTTATGATTTTATTTCTATCCTCAAATTTTGCTAAACACTCTAGGTTACTGAATAAATGAGTCAGCCATGTCAAATATCTGGTTTCATTGCCTAGCTTATAACCTTGCATCAGTTTGTCCAAAAATTTCTGTTTTTCTAAAACGTTGTGTACAATACTTTTATTTGAACTACATTAACCTTTGCAGTTACACTAGACTGGAGAGTCTAAAGTCATGGAAAAAAGAAAATGCACCCTAATTCAAGACTTTACAACAATTATCTGACCTTCACAAACCTATACATCTTATAAACAAACAAATAACTTCAGGTAACCAAAATTATTTTAAATAAGAAGTCATTTTACCCAAAAAGTACACCAATTTTTAGAAACCAGTTGGAAAAATAAGTACACCCTACTTATTTTCAGCTTTAAGAGAGTAATTAGAAGCCATGTCTTTTTAATGAAATGAATAACATTAGTTAATGCTTGAAATGCACTTCCATACAAGCTGAACTTTGTTACTCTGGAACACTTTAGTATGTGTTTATATCATACCTCACCGAAGAAAATCAGCCATGTGAACTTATAGTTGCTGATCATGAATTTCAAAAGGTTCATAAGCTCCTCTTCAAACAATTGGAAATTTCCCATTTTACAGTGATTTAATTTTTTTTTTCTCTTTACAAATGGAGAGTCCAAGAACAGGCCATTTAATGCTCAAAGATAAATGGAAAAACCCACATGTTACATCAAGTGATCTACAGGCTTTTTTAAGTCCATTAAATGTTTGCAAGCGAGTATGGCTTTCATTAAAGGGTGGTCAGGTGGAACCCCTTGTCTACAAAAAAAATATGGCAAAATACAGACACAGAGAATAACTAACTGCAAAGTGTTGTGATAGAGTGGTTATGTGTTGTTTAGTAGAAACACAGGAGCTGAGAATTTTTGCATCATTAATCCAACGATAAACTCCACTTTATACCGAAATGTCGAAAATGTGAGGCCATTAGTACAGCAGTTTACTCTGAGCTGAAATCAAATCATGCAACCAGACAACAATCCGCTGCAAACAGCAAATCTATAAAGAAGAAAAAAAAAAAATCAATGTTTTGTAATGACCAAGGTAAAGTCCAGACCTTAAGTCGAGATTTTGAGGAAGCTGTGTACAATGTTATACCCTCAAACACTGAAAAAAATGAACGCATATTGTAAAGAAAAGTTGGTGAAAATCCAAAACTGTGAGAGGACTGATAAACGTGTATAGAAAGCATATTATTGCTAAATGTAGTTCTTTTTATTATTGAATATATTGTTGAATATTAGGGTGTACTTATGTTTTCCGGTCCATGTACCTTCTGATATTTAATTTTCATTTTAAAAAGAGAATCTGAAAAATTAAAAAGTTATATTTTCTTCTAATACTCCAGAACCAGACTACGGAAAAACAAGTCATTTTCTCGTTTCCTTGTAGATGCAAGGGAAATAAAATAAAAGGGAAACTAAACCAGAAAAATGCTTGGTTTTAATAGATGTATAATTGCAGAACTACAGAAGCCACTCACTTGTTTGCTACGTCTCATGATGCTTTGTGCGAACTATGGCTGGAACTATCCATGATGCTGCATCAAGAACATTCATTGTGATCAGCATAAAAGCATGTTCTAGAGGCAGCATCATCATGGCATTATGGGTAATAACCATAACCATATTTGGCAGCGGGTGCATGGATGTGTTTATTATCCATGATGCTGTGATGATCCTGCCTTTAGTACAAGCTCTTACACCAAATGCAGAGAAACAATAAGTACTGATCACGAGGAAACAATGTTTGCTATGTCTAGATCACGAGAAAATTAAGTCGTGATCATGACAAAACAACTGGTTATGTCATCATCATGAGAAAACACAAACTGCATTTTTCCAACTGTCACTTTTCCAAGACTCGATGTAGTGTCCTATAATCTGCTTTATTTCACATTACACTAAATAGATATGTTACATGTTGGACTGTTATGTTGTGTCACATCAGAAATTAAATGACACATGCAGTTCACTCCTTGCGAGACAATTTCAGTAACTGCATGTACTTGTGATGGAGTCTTTGGAGAATATTTGCTACATTGATTGTTACGTGGTGACCTCTTTAAATAAAGTTATTAGGCTATATATATCAGTGGTGAAGTTGTGGCTCAGCAAAAAGGCCCAGCAAAGGTTGTACTTCCTTCACCAACTGAGAAATTTCAACCTGCCACAGGAGCTGCTGAAACCATTCTACTTGGCCATCGTTGTGTCTGTCCTGTGTAGATCTATAATTGTCTGGTTTGGTTCAGCTACCAAATCAGACATCAAGAGGCTACAGCAGACGGTCAGGACTGCTGAAAGGATTATTGGTGTCCCACTGCCCAATCTCCAAGATCTTTACTCAAATATTCATAACTACACATTGTCCATCATAACTAAAATATTTGTACATAGAATCCAAATGGTCCATTTGTAAACTGAACACTTGTAAATAACATCTGTACATTTATTTAACATTTTTACTCTGTACATATTGCATTATTTAACTGTCTGGTTTCTGTTACATTATGTCTTTTATATTACATTATGTATGCTCCTGACGCCAAGTCAAATTCCTTGTGTGTGTAAGCATACTTGGTAATAAAGCTATTTCTGATTCTTATTCTGATATTAGCCAACACTCCTTATTCCACCTGGACGTTTGCGAGATGATGTGTTTGCCTTTAAAATAAACATTTAGCACTGATCATTCTTGATTCTCAGCCATTTATTTTTTTCCCTACGGAGTTGCCACAACACTGGATTTAATTTCATTTTTACTATAGAAACAGATGAGAAATATTTGGCTTTCACTTGCAAAGCAATGCAATTCACATACTGTGAATTCTAAGGAGTCACTTAGTGCCCTCTAGTGGACTACTCATGGAAATAGCAGGCAGAATCCCTACTGAATCAAGTGACTCGTGAGACTCGGATCCTTTCAATGAATGATTCAGAATTATTTAAACCGTTAACTGATTCATCTCTACAGTCAACGCTCTTACTACTTCCGGCGAAATTTATATCCCTAATCCCTATCCCTTCTTACAGCAGTGACTCCAGGAAACAGGTGAATACGTCACAGCGGTGTCACATCAGAAGTGGACGGAGCTTATACGGTATACATAGGTAGCTGTGCTACCTAATGCGCGCTGTGCTAGTACACAGTGATAGGAAACATCTCCCCAGTATCAAGATGCAAGGTATCAAGGTCATAGTACATCAATTAACAAAAGCTATTTTACACACGTTTATTGTTTAACGAAATCACTTAAAATGTGGTCATTTTAGCATTGGAGGCACGCTAAGCAAAACCTATGTTAATAGATAACACTCATTATTAGTTAATAACCCTTTGTTGCCTAAATATATTTACTATTACTGTATAAAAAATGATGCTAAATTGTGTGCAGATTGTTAATTTGAATATAGCACACAAACAAATCCTCCAGTGTCAGGGATATAGATTATTTTATTGATGCTGGTATTGATCAGTTCCTTCAGCTAACAATCCTAAATGCAAAAAAAAAAAAGATCCCAAAATCAGCAGAATGTCATAAAATTAGCAAAAAGTCACATGAGGAGAAACAGTCTTACTCATTGAATTCTCAAAAGCAGTGTGAACAGGTGAACATTGCACTTTGCACCTTTGAATACAGTCCCTTGCAATTTGGACGTTTGCAGAGTTGCCGTCCACTTTCAACCACTGGCCAGTGACCCACAGCATCTGAACGGACTTCCTGTGTTAGGATAGTCTAAGGTGGACCTTGATGTTTCTTTTTTTTTTTTTTAAATCCCTTTCAACATCAGATGAAGGCTGCTCCCTCTTCTTCCTTGACATTTCTTTGCCTTGCATTATGATTGCTCTCGGATTGTTCATTACTGCTGCTTTTGTTGTCAGTACTCAAATTACTGCTGCTTTCATCTCCAGAAACATCACCTAGTGATAATGCTGTAGGTCTGTAGTTTCATTACTATTGTCACTGTCACTGAGACAACTGTCATCACTTTCGACTTGTGGAGCCCTGGTTTTCATTCCACCAGCTCGCCCCTTGTAAAAAGTTGATTTGTTTATTTAGTTCTGCCTAAAAATAAATGATAGAAATTGCATTTATATCTCAACACGCTATTTTTACAATAGTATTGCAATGCAATGCATGCTATTTTACAATTCAGTACTATCTGTCCAGTCCAGTTTGGTGTTCAGATGAACACCCAGGTATTTGTCAGAGTCCACTCTGTCTTTTCCCTGAATGTTCATAAAGTTTGTTTGTTCCTACGGAAATCCAACACCAGTTCTTTTGTTTCCCTCTCATTTATCTCAGCTCAGCTCCGTTGACACCAGTCCACAAAGTTCTGGATCAGTCCTCTGTACTCCCTGTCATCATCATCTGTGATCAGGCCGATGATGGCAGAGTCATCAGAGAACTTCTGCAGGTGACAGGTTGCTGAGCTGATGTCTGCAGTGTAGACGGTGAAGAGGAACAGGGCCAGAATAGTTCCCTGAGGGGCTCCAGTGTTGCAGACAATCATGCCAGACTCATAGTCACGAGTCCTCACAAACTGTGGTCGGTCTGTGAGGTAATCCAGTATTAAGGTAGACAGATGATGGTCCACTCTTATGTAATCCACCTTATCCCTTAGGAGCACAGGTTGGATGGTGTTAAAAGCACTAGAAAAGTAAAATAAATGTGAATCTCACTGTGCTCCCAGCCTTTTCCAAGTGTGAAAAAGCCCTATTTAGGAGGAAGATGACAGCGTCTTCCACTCCAATGCCAGGCTGGTAGGCAAACTGAAGTGGATCATTTGATGGGCTCAGCAGAGGTCGGAGATGAGTAAGCACCAGTCTCATTGGGTGCGAAGCCAGTGCTACT
Source organism: Silurus glanis (assembly GCA_014706435.1). Taxonomy (NCBI): domain Eukaryota; kingdom Metazoa; phylum Chordata; class Actinopteri; order Siluriformes; family Siluridae; genus Silurus; species Silurus glanis. The sequence continues at coordinate 3,139,242 of JAAIIK010000053.1, read as the reverse complement.
GGTCTGTCTTTTGGGCGCAACGTTTTTGGTACAGGTACCATGCAGGATGTCTTCCACAACTGTGGCACCTTCCCCAGCTTCAGGCTCAGACCAACCATGTAAAAAGAATATGCCAAAAAGCTGGTCTGCACAGGTCTTAAGGAGCCTGGAGCTGATGCCGTCTGGGCCCGCAGCCTTCCTTGCTTTGATCTTAATGAGCTCCATTCTTACCTGGGTTTCTGTGAGTATGTAGTGGGGGCTGGGGGAAATTGTTAGGGGGGAAAAGGTTAGGTGTGTTGTGGGAAGGCTGTGAGCTGATAGCAGGGAAGAGAGAGGTGGGGCTTGGGTAGTGTTCCAATGCCACTCTGACTAACCTGTTTGATCTTTCAGCTATCTAGCCCCTTATTAAAGGTCAACTTTCATGAATTAAAATCTTATTTTTTTCTGAGTTTCCTCTCTCTCTGATTTCTTTTCCGTGCATCAACGAAGAATGAAGAAAATTGATTGACCAGAGGGTACATGGACATTTATATATATATATATATATATATATATATACACACACACACACACAGTAATCCCTCGTTTATTGAGGTGGTTACATTCCAAAACTGCCCACGATAATCGAAAAACCGTGAAAAACGGACAAACCACAAAAATGGTATTATATGTATACAGTACTGTAGTGTTTTAACATTTTACTTTATTTTATAACCGATTTTTTTTTTTATTAATACATTTCATTATTTCAGCATAAAACTCCATAAAACAATTCCCTATACGTTTTTTGGTCTATCGTGCTATCCACTAGAGACGGGAAGTCAGGTGCGACAGAGAAGTATGTGAGGGTGGTGCACGACATGTATGAGGACAGTGTGACAGCAGTAAAATGTGCAGTAGGAACTACAGAACGGTTTAAAGTGGAGAATTGCATCAAGGATCGTCTCTAAGCCCTTTCCTGTTTGCAGTGGTGATAGACAGGTTGACGGACGAGGTCAGACAGGAGTCTCGGTTTACTATGATGTTTGCGGATGATATTGTGATTTGTGGTCTGAGTAGGGAGCAGGTTGAGAAGAGCCTGGAGAGGTGGAGGTACGCGCTGGAGAGAAGGGGAATGAAAGTCAGTAAGAGTAAGAGTACATGTGTGTGAATAAGAGGGAGGGCAGTGGAGTGGTGCGGTTGCAGGGAGAAGAGGTAGTGAAGGTGGAGGAGTTCAGGTACCTGGGGTCAACAGTGCAAAGAAATGGAGAGTGTGTTAGAGAAGTGAAGAAAAGAGTGCAGGCAGGGTGGAGTGGGTGGAGAAGCGTGGTAGGAGTGATTTGTGATAGAAGGGTATCTGTGAGAGTGAAAGGAAATGTTTATAGGACTGTGGTGAGACCTGCGATGTTGTTTAGAGACAGTGGCATTGACTAAAAGACAGGAGGTGGAGCTGGAGGTAGCAGAGCTTCAACTATATATATAGTATTTTCTTTCTTTTTTTGTCATTTAAAAAAATATATTTTTTTGGTCATAGAAATGATTCTTGACATGTTGAAGATAGATGGCAAAGATGGCAGCACTTTTGGTGACGTGTCTGTTTTATGACGTCATATGGTAACCTTTAGACTTGGACAAACCCGTCAGGTCGAACTCTGTGTGGGAATTCCAAATCGAAGTTGGAAATTTTCTGGGAAACAAAAAGCAGCATCTGGGTGTAGCAACATGTCACACGTCCAGGGGAAAAAAAAAGGCAATTTCCGTTGGCAAGAAATGACAAATAGGTTACACCATATGCAAGCAACATATTTACTAAATAAACTAAATGCCAATATTCCGGGTCAGGAAAATGGCAGTTTTTCCCCGTTGCTTTCTTCCCCAAACGATGTGTGATCCATTGATCTTCTCATATCAGGGAACTCTTCTGAGCTTCCAGCCAATCCGAACACATGGGGCGGGACTCATTGAAAAAATACACACGTCCATGTCCGCTCTGATTTCCGGGTTGGCGAGTTTCTGCAGGTGCCAATTCATCCACGTCACTTTGTTTTCGCTGTCTCACTCACACACACACACACACTCATACACTGGAGCACTTTTTTAACCACCTGGTTGATCTCATATTTACTTCTCACCGCAGGCTGTCATGTCATTACTGGAGACAGACGACACTTATGATTTCATCTTCAAAATCGTGTTGGTCGGGGATGTCGGCGTGGGGAAAACCTGCGTGGTCCAGAGGTTTAAGACCGGCACCTTCATCGAAAGACAAGGAAACACAATCGGAGTGGACTTTACAATGAAGACCATGGACATCCAGGGCAAAAGAGTCAAGGTTGGGGTCTGACAAATGTAATGACTATTTTAGATACTTAGAGATATTTTGTAAAACGAGACTTGGCGTGTGTTTTTGTTTTTATTTATTATTTATTTTTCATTTGATGTACCTTTCCTGTACATCTCTGTATTTTATCAGAGTTGTAAACTGCTTGGTTATTGTTTTATTGCGTGTATTAGCAGATTATTATATATTTGTACATTTATTTGCTCCTCTAACTTTATGCCACAGTAATAATTACTGATACAGAGTTTCTGCAAATGATTTAGATAGAAATGACAGCAGGAAATTATTATGAGTTAAAAAAATAAGGTGAAAATTCTGACCTTAATAAGTGTTATTTCTGTTATTTCTGTGGTGGGGAAGCAAACAAGTCAAAACTTGATCCATTAAAATCAATGAACCGATCAAATAAACCATATAGACAGGGAATGGAATGGACATTAAATGGAATCTACAAAAAAGAAAAGAAATGTAAAGGAACCAAATAGTATGCTTAAAAGCATTGAAAAAGAAAAAAATCACCAAAAATATAAGAGATGAAAGGAGTCTGGTTGCATCAGCATCAGGTTTCAAGGCACTTGTGTGATTTTATGTGATGGCAGTGTGTCAAAATGAGCAGTTTATAAACTAACACAGTTCTGCAGAATCGATCCTTTTCACCAGTGTCTTGTGATGATGTGGCTTGAGATTTTCCTCAGGTCCAGATGACGACATCTGAACTCTCTTGGTTTAATCACTAAGGGCAATTTAGTTGCTAAATCACAGAGAAGACTCTGTGTTCATACTTTCTTATCAGACTTTACATTGGCATACGTTTGCTGTGTGTGTGTGTGCGCGTGTGTGCGTGTGTGAGATAGAGAAAGATTGAGAGAAAAAGAGTAAACGAGAGCACCAGAGACATTGAAATGGATGACTCAGCAGAACATCAGTACATTGTTGTTTGACACCAGGTTCTATGTTCGATGAATGTTCGGTGTCTTTCACCCAAGTGAACGCCCTGGAGATTGCAATCTTTCTCTGATCTCTTACAGATTCATGTCATGCGAGTATATTTATTCATCAAGCTGCTTTTAATTTACAAACCGCACTCGAATGATAAATTAAACAATCAATGCGTTAGATCACAATATCACAATAACTACAGTTATTACAGGCCTTCCAATCCAATCCAAACAATTTGCATTAATGTTTATAATCAGCATGGGATCTTTAGTGAAATCTGAGTATCACTTGTATTTAAGATTAAAAAATTCAAAATAAGATTTTTCCTTCTTCTAAATATAATTTGGTTTAATCCTGAGCTCTGGTTACTGTCTGTGTTTTCCTGGTGTTCATGTTTCCTTTGAATTCCCTGGTTTCCTCCCACTGTCCACACATGCCAGTAGGTGAATTGACTAGACTAAATTGCCTCTAGATGTGAATGAGTGTGTAAATGTATTCCAGCAAAGGCCCGGTGTACCATCTATGGTAAATTCTCCCGAGTGTCCAGCATTGCTGTTGTTACTTAAGATGAATGAATCTCTTTGAAAGAAATTAATAATTAATTTTGTTGAACAGTTGCAGATTTGGGACACGGCAGGGCAGGAGAGGTTTCGGACCATTACGCAGAGCTACTACCGCAGCACAAACGGGGCCATAATCACATACGACATCACCAAAAGAGCGTCCTTCATGTCTGTGCCCAGATGGATGGAGGATATCAAGAAATATGGTGGCTCCAATATTGCCACGCTTTTAATAGGTCAGTAGATAGAGTGATAGATCGATCAATCGATTAGTCACTTTACACATATCAGAGGAAAATTTACAGAGTTTCATATTAATATTAGATGTTGTTCTAAATCTTGTTGTTAATACAACAGCTCAGGGAGCCGAAAGAGCAAAATTGGCAATGATCTCTGGTTGGAAATGATTGTATACCGTCTCTCCCCTGTCAGTTGGAGCGTGGGAATCTGTTTTGTTGCCATTGCCTTCAAATAATGAGGCTGGGCGGATGGGTGGGAACTGCCAGTGTCCAAATTAGAGAGCGCATCATCTGCATCTCTTTAATATTGGAGTGTGGCTGTGGGGATTTGTGCTCTCTCAGTCACAAAGGCATTATTGAAATCAGGAACTGGGGTGCAGTCAGCACTCACATTCATCCCAAAGGTGTTTCCCAGAGCTCCATACAGTAGCAGGCCACTCAAGATGTTCCACTCTAATCCATGTGAAGCATATCTTCATGGAGCTGGCTTTGTGCACAGGTGCATTGTCATGCTGGAACAGGTTTGAGTCTCCTAGTTGAAGTAAAAAATGTAAACAAAAAGAAATTGCTACCACATTCTATACAATTGTGTATTGGGAATTTTGTGCTAACAGTGACCAAATTAACATCATCCACATCACTTCCTATTCTCAGTTATAATTCTCTGTTCAAATTTTGGAAGGAGGTGATGATAGAATATTTTGCTTGTCCGTAATTTTACATTTTCATATACAAGGACGTTTATAGGTAACAGTAGGTTACACACTAAACCTCCTAAGTACATCTGTTTGACTCTAGTAAAGAACTGGATGTAATTTGAAGCAGTTATTTACACGTTTTACTTTCATTTTCCACCAGTATTACTCTATTATTGTTTTTCCTCAACCCAAACTTGTTTGTGTTTAAACAGGTAATAAATCCGACTTATCTGACGAGCGTGATGTTTCGTTTGAGGAAGCTCAGGCGATGGCTCACCAGCTGGACTTCATTAGCGCCGTCGAAACGTCTGCCAAAGACTCCAGCAACGTGGATGAAGCGTTTAATCATATGGCAGATGAGCTGATGCTGAGACACGGCGGGCCCGTGTTCAGAGACAGCGTCACCGACAGCTTCAAGCTCAACAGCAAGGATGTGAGCGCAGAGGCCTGGAGCTGTAGCAGCTGTTGATGCTGGTTTTAGTTTTTATGTTTTTATTTTGTTTTTTAAGTCATGTTGGCCTGCAACTTATCACAGGGCTCCTTTATGTGAATCCTGGTTTAACCAGCAATGTTGACAGAATTATCAGTTGTTAATTGATTAAATAATCTACACCTCCGATTTTCAGGGAGTGCTAGCTGGCCATATCAGGCACAAAACTTCAAATCGACGTTTTAAGAAAGGCGAAGAAGTAAGAAAGGAGTAGTGGAAAATGCAATGCACAGAAATGATTAGAGTAGCTGTTGCTTGGATTTTATAGGAACCTTGTCGATCGTACAATCAGTATAATCAGAGAGTGATTAGCCATCTGATTTGTCCTTCCTTAAGTCCTCAAACCAGCTTTATATTAGCTGTAGCTAAACATGTAAAAAAGTTTCAATCAATCTGTTTGTTCTGAAAGTTCAACCTGCAGAATGTGGAATGAAGTGAGAATAGTCTCATATGCCACTGATTTCTCATCTGACCTGTTCACGAGCGCAGACTAGCCAGATGGCAATTAACTTTCTTTAAATAGTTAATTGTAAATGTCATAAGTGTGAAGCAGACACAACATTCTTCTACACTTAGTGTACATATGAATGTATTCCAGTGGTTGCTTCTTTATCTAAGCATTACATATCTCACAGTCACCTCAAAATAAGCTCCAACTCAGTAATCCCATTTGTACATACACAGCTTCATGATTTGGAATAGCAGAGATCGTTTGTTAGGTTGTAAAAGAGGCAATCAGAAGAGAACTACTGTCCACTTTTTAAACAGCAGACTTGCCTTTAATATACAATTTTGGGAACATATTTCTAGTCTGAGTCTGGCTGGCACCAAAGGAAGAATGTCCATTTTATTCTATTCATCTATAGAGACATTTCAAGATATTTTTTAACTATATAAAGATTCCAAGTAGAACAGAATTAGAGGTGAGCACAGGCTACCTAATGATAAACTGCTAGTTGTGAGAGTCCCAGACTGTTAGATTTGCATCATAGCTTAGGCAAAACTACAGAAGCAAATGCCAAACATATCTTGTAATTTGGGAGTAAATGGGACATTGTATAAGCTGCAGTTTTGGCTGTACATGACTGCCTTGGATACTAAATCTGCTCAGAGCCAGTGCTGAGATTTTTAACTTTGAACTTTAATGCTGGATTGATGTTAGATCACATCAGACAAATTGTCCAATCCAATATACTTTATAATGTCCTTTATTCACTTTTTACATAGTATTCTTTTTGTCTAGCACTTTTGACAATAGACGTTGCCACAAAGCAGCTTTTTGAAGATCTAGGCTTATATCGAGACTCTTAATGATCAAGCCAGGGGTGCCAATGCAAGAAAAATCTCCATGTCGACTGATTCACTACTTGTCTTACAGAACATCATCAGAATGTCGCTGAAAGTGAATTATTACTTGCCAACTGAGGCTTGGGGGGATTCACCTCAGAGCTGATGACCTGTATAAGACCATAGCAGTCAGATTATGTATGTCCCTTGAAATGCTTTTACTCAAAATCTAACATCTGCCATCATTACCAATTTTTGTGCTCATTGTGCAATTTTACAAACACAAGCAAGGAACAGGTGGTTTATAGTATTAAACTGAAAACATATTGAGTGTGTAGGGTTTGAGACCGCTGGCTGTATTGTTAGCATTAAAACTTGATAACTTTATTTATTCAAAGGGTATGTCATACAAATAAGGCTGAAATAACACGAAGAATTTGATGCTCTCTAGGTATGTTTTGGCACATTTTAATAAGGATGTAAGATGTAAGATTTTGTTTGTAATTGTATTAGAAAGTTAAGTTTTTTTTTTTTTTTCCTTTTTCTTTTTATAAAACATTTCCTAAATATTTTAAAATTCTATATTTTCACTCTTTCACAGACTTGGTAAGAAGAAATGAGCCATATAATTAACTCAATTTATAGTAATGGATTTTCATTGATATTAATCAAAAAGGTTAGAGGAAAAATCTACTTTTATGACATTTATACTATTTATGTCCAAATTTGACAAACTGTCAAAGTTTTCAAAATCACTTTAATACATGTTTAATATTAATAGAAAACTTTTTATAACAACTTTCAGTAATTTATATGCAGCATATAAAGCAATTTTTTTTTTGCAGAGTGTGTTTACAGTTTTGAGAAGATTTATTATTTGCCTTTTTGTGCTAAATAGTTTTTACTTGGTTTTGGATTACGAGCCAATGACTTGTGAATGGTAAAGCAATGTTCCTGATTCAGTGTGTTAAGTGCCTTTGATCCAATTTGGATATTGTTCGAATTGCATTTTTATCCTGATGTTTGATCAAAAATTTGTATGCACAATAATTGAATGTTCTACACCATAGCTGTTCATATTGAATTTTCAATTATTTTATGAATAAAACTTTTGGAGCATAAATGCTTGGTTTGGCTTGAGTTTAAAGCTTCTTTGTAGACCCCTGATCCAAATATGTATATATACACAAATCACCACTAACGCACTCCAAAATCTAGTGAAACACCTTCCCAGAATAGTGGAGGTTATTGTAACAGCAAATAGGGACTAAATGTGGAATGGGATGTTCAAAAGGCACATATTTGGATCAGGGGTCTTCTTAGAAAGATTTAGAAATGTGTTGTTATTAAAAAAGATAATCGTTGGGCCACAATGATTGTACATAGCACTATCTAACACTACAAAGTTACCTCACTACTGACTCTGCAAATTTTTTGTGTCATGTGATTAAATCAGATGATAGTTTCAACTGCCAAACACAATGCAACTTTATCATGAATTGTATACCTGAGACGTAATGCTTGAGTGGGATAACATTTTATTACCATTTCAATATCATCCGATTTCTTAATACCTTCAACAATTCTGAACAGAAAAGAAATTCGTTGCACATGCAATTCTGTTCGAGTGGTAGCGTTTTCATTCTGGGTGGCTTTCTTTTAATTTTCTTTAGCTATGAGGTTAACCATCTTGAGGTTTGATTCTACAGTATTTTTTAAAGATTAAACATAGAGAAGAAATAAAATGAGATTATTCATAGTTTTCATGCCACTACAATGTGCAAGAGAGCAGGACTATTTATACCACACATCTCTAAGCTGTGTAAGGCACTGTAAAAAAAAAAATATATATATATATTACTGAATAGTAATTATTCAGTAATACTTAAGTAGTAATGAAGTGGTGTGGCACAAACACAAACCAGATCTGCAACCTCAACTGACCAAAACATTAGTGCAGAAATATAACAATAACTTAAAAAAATGAAATACAAATAAAGTAAAACCTATAGGGAGCTTAACAGTATATAGACCAGCTTTAAATTACATTCAGAAACATGTGATTAATTGTATTATTCAAATTTAAAACAGACATTTTTTTTTACCAAATGCTGGTTTAATAATAATAATAAAATTAACAATTGTTGGGATTAAAGTAACCGGTGAATTAAAAGAATTATAATGTACAGATAAGACCTTTAAAATAAATGTAATAGCCTGACCTATATGATTCACATACAGTGAATCAATACTGTACTGTATAAATATTCTAACAAAAAATTAAAAATTGCCCTCAGTTACTATAAAGAAAAGAACAACAACAACAACAACAACAACAAAAAACTACATTTTGTAGTACAATATGGTAAAATGAGAAAATTTGTGTGGTAAATGTGTTCAAAACACAAAGGACAATCATCTAATTAGATGGTTCTGATGTGGCAATACAGTCTTGTAAGCCTTTTATCATATCTGATCATCTCATACAGGTGTGTAATATACCACAGTGTCTTGTATTGTGCTTTATGGATCATAGTCTGTCCTTCTAACTATGTATATTTCATGTAATAAAGTTCCTAGAAATGGCGAGACAGTAGACGCTTAAGCTTCTTGTATTCAGTGTTTCCATGTGACTAAACCTTAGTCACAAATTTCTCCATTTCGAAAATGAGTTCGACAGCAGCGTGAACATCTTGGACGACATTGTAGGGCTCGATCAGCGCAGGCTCGAATCGAAAGTCGCGGTGTCCATGGAACACAGTCTCTTTGATGCACTGGTTGGTGCCTTTCAGCAGCTCGGTGTGTGGGTTATACACGCCTGTACACACCAGGATAGACTTGCAGGATGTGGCAGAAGGAGACGCTAACTCACTCTCCCAGTCGTTGTCTGTGTCCTCGTCCTGAGAGACGGACGCTCCTGTGCCGGTCAGAGCTTGTTGCATTTGGCCGCTCTTCCTGGACATCCGTTCCTTGAGGTAGCGGTTGTAGAGGTTTGCACCGTAGATGTCCGTCATGAGGTTGTCTCTAGAAACAAACAAAGAAACACAACACTACATAATTAGATGAGAAAACCAGAACTTAGAAACATTAGACACGAAGACCAAAGTGGGACAAACAGTGCGGTGTAACTTAAGGCTATATATGCATGTCTCCGTGAACTATCTGTGAATGCGAATCTGACGGAGAGATCACATGACATGGTGCAGTGGCGAATGGGAAGTGTAGTCCCCAAGCACAATCCTGAAAATACGATGGTGTTTTATATTGAGACATTTATTTATCATTTTGGAAAGTGTCGCAGTCAGGAGTGAAGCATTAAAAAAAAAAAAAAATTTTAAGTTTCTTGATACCGTGAGAAGCTGCATTCTTTAGCGGGTGAGTGAGTAAACAAGGAGAAGAGACTGGCGAAGGAATTACTATTTGTAGCTGTCACAATGTAAAAGATAACAGGAAGTAACCTGTTTCGCAGGCATTCCAAATCATTGAAGGTCGCTACAAATGACTCAAAATTGCACCGTGTTGTTTTTCACTGACAGGAAGCAAAACAACTTCAGGGTTAGGCTGTGATTCTACTACCCCATCATTTTAATAATTATCGGCATGTCCCGTCATGCTTTAGTCCCCGTGAAAAGTATTAAAACAAGGCAACCTGACACCTGACATAACCAAAATGCAGTCTTCTCTTGTGATGCTGTTCCAGACTTGTATAATAGCTTCTTTCAGTTGACTGATTGAGAGGTGAAATGCTGCTCATATAGATTAAGAGCCATTTTTCCACTTCAAATCCTTTTTGTGTTGTTAGTAAGTTTAAGATCATTATCTTGCTGAATGAATTTTATTGGGAAGTTCCTCCCAATTAATCGGGATGCATTTCCTGGTAAACTGGCAGACAGAATGTTTCTGTAGGCTTCTAAATTCATTCTGCTGCTACCATCATAAGTGACATTATCAATTAATCATTAGGAAGCGTGTTCCAGAAGCAGCCATGGCAAGAATCCGAGCTCATGACTCACTTTATTTCACCATACTTGACCAATTTTATGTTTGGGATCATTAGCAGATCCTTTCTTTCTACACACTCTGGTCTTTCCATCACTTTGGTAGAGGTTCGTGTTTGTCTCTAATTCTGCTTCCAATAGCTTCACCCCTGTATAGGTTACTGGTGATACTGGTACTATTTCTTTTTTCTTTCATCTGGTTTTTGAGTTGGTTTTTTCCCCAAAAAGGCTGACCTTTTTCATGTCTGCTTGTCAGTACACCAGTGGTTTTATTTTTTTAGGACATTCCAAAATGTTGTATTGGCTTATGCATTAGATTTTCCATATTTCCCCATCTTTAAAATACCTTGATTTTCTCTCATATTCACATTCAGGGCTATTAAGTGTTAAAAAAAAAAAATAATCAAGGTAATAGGACACAACTTGGCAACAAGAAACACTGGTCAATCATTGTTCCAATATTTCTGACCATTTGATAAATTGTGTAGTTTTAACCAAAAGTTACCAATATGTTTGACACATCTAGATGTAAATATCAGGAAATTAGACCTAAAATTCCGATCTATTATCTCATATTTTTATTTTTAAAACAAACCTAAATGTCTTCAGTGTAGAGCAAAAACTAAAGAATTGACCCTGCTTGTCCAATACTTTGAGGGAAGAAAATGTATATTATAGATCATTTAAATCCAGAGAATAATAAATTTTAATAAAAGTACAAAAATGCAATGCACCCTAGAAATTATTCACAGCGCTTCACTTTTTTTTACTTTATATGTTACCGCCTTATTCCAAAATTGATTCAATTCATTGTTGTCTTAAAAATTCTACAAACAATATCCCATAATGACAACGTGATAGTAGTTTGTTTGAAATCTTTTTTTTTTCCTCAAATTTTTTAGAAATAAAAAATGGAAGAAAGAAAAAATCACATGTACATAAGTATTCTCAGGTCTTTTTGAGTTTGATGCTACAAGCTTGGCACACCCACTTTTGGGCAGTTACTCCTATTCTTCTTTGCAGAACCTCTCAAGCTCCATCGGGTTGGTTTTCTCCACACATGATGCTTGGCATTCAGGCCAAAAAGTTCAATCTTTGTTTCATTAGACCAGAGAATTTTTTTTCTCATGGTCTAAGAGTCCTTTATGTGCCTGTTGGCAAACTCCAGGCGAGCTGTCATGTGCCTTACTGAGGACTGGCTTTCATCTGGCCACTCTACCATACAGGCCTGATTGGTGGAGTGCTGCAGAGTTGGTTGTTCTTCTGGAAGGTTCTCCTCTCTCCACAGAGACACAATGAAAAGCTTTCAGAGTGACCTTCAGGCTTTTGGTCACCTCCCTGATTAAGGCTATTCTCCCCCGATTGCTCAGTTTGGTCGGGCGGTCTGCTCTAGGAAGAGTCCTGGTGGTACACAATTTTCTTCCATTTACAGATGATGGAGGCCACTGTGCCCAGTGGGACCTTCAATCTTGTAGAAATTTTTCTGTTCCCTTCCCCAGAACTGTGCCTCGAGACAATCCTGTCTCGGAGGTCTACAGACAATTCCTTAGACTTCATGTCTTGGTTTGTCCTCTGACATGCACTGTTTACTGTGGGACCTTCTATAGAGAGGTATGTGTCTTTCCAAATCATTTCTAATCAACTGAATTTACCACAGGTGAACTCCAATCAGGCTGTAGAAATATCTAAAGGATGACCAGTGGAAACTGGATGCACCTGAGCTCAATTTTGAGTGAATAATGAATTCAATCCATCTTGGAATATGGCTGTAAAATAACAAAATGTGGAAAAAACGAAGCGCTGTGAATACTTTACAGATGCACTTTATATTTGAAAGTGATGTCGGCAGCTGTATGTTCATATACACTACGTGGACAAAAGATTGTGATCATCTGACCATAAGATTCATGTGCTTTTGCCACATCCCATTGCACATTTAGGATGCTTATTTGCTGTTATAACAACCTCCACTTTTTTGGGACGAGGTTCCAATAAATTTTGAAGTGTGCTTGTGGCGATTTTTGCTTATTCAGCCACATGGATGTTAGTAAAGTAAGGTACTGATGTAGGTGAGGTGAAGAGGCCTGGGGTGCAGATAGTGTTCCAATTCATCCCAAAGGTGTTCGGTAGGGTTGAGGTCCGATTTCTATAACAGGCCACTCAAGATAATTCACTCCAAACCATGTAAACCATATCTTCATGGAGCTGGCTTTATGCACTGTCACACTTGAATAGGTTTGGGTCTTCTAGTTCAAGTGAAGGTAAAGGTAATTTTACCACATCCAAAGACATCCATTACAATAATGTGCCTCCAACTTTGTGGTAAGAATTATAGGGAAGAACCACATACGACCAGGAAAGTCAGGTGCCCAAATACATTTATCCATATAATGTGCTCTGATGTACACTTTAGCTGTGCAAACACACTTCTTCAGAGCTCTCTTTGAGCTAATATCATTTAACAGATAAATATGAGATGAGGTAAAGTTGTGATATATTCTTACCCAACAGCGTAGAGTGAGGTGATTGGTGATCTCCAGCCTCGCTCTGCAGCCTGTGTTCTGATCAGATACTCAGCGTAATGATAAGTCAGCTCACTAGGTTTCCCCATCAGAGCCTCATACTTCAGCTCCTGGCCTGTGATCTTCTGGTAGATGTTCTCCAGGCACACCATGAACGTGCCGTGGCCGAATCTGTCAACAGAAAAAAGGTCCTTAATATCTCAAGTGTTTATTGTACTCGCTATGCAGTCTTGAACAAAACTGGCAAAAAAAAATGTAGGAAGAACTTTAGACAAGGTTTGTGTATCAGGTAATACATTTCTGTTTGTGGATTTTTTTTGGCAACACTAAAAGTATACCATGTCTGCAAAATATTAAAAAGTCAAGAAGAGTGCAATGTTACAACCTGGAACTAAAATGGACTTGACTGGGAATGTGGATCATATACATTTACACTATACAGACAAAACTATTGGTATACCTGACTTATGTGGCCTTTAGCCAAACTGTTCACTTGAAGTAGGAGACCCAAACCTGTTCCATAATGACAATGACTGTGTGCACAAAGCCAGCCCCATTAACATATCTTTTGCATGGGGTGGAGTTAAAGATGGCCAGTTGCCATCAGAAGTGACATACAGTATATAGTGGAATGAAATCAAAGTGTGAGCAATTCAAATATCATGTGATCTCAGTACACTCAATTACATCTGTTCCTGAAAGGCAAAAGAGATTGCTAAAAGAACATACCTAAACAAACATCTCATGAACAAACATAACATAAAGAACCAAGTCTTACCAAAATACGGCGGAAACAATGTTTTGGAAACGTATCATTCATGTTTTCGTAATGCAAGCCACGGCCTATTGTTTCTACTAGCCTTTAGGGCCTTGCTATTAAACGTACAGCTAATCAGGAAACACAGAAGGTAGCTGCCTTTTAGTTTTGTTGTATTGTTTGTGTTGCTATTGCACACCTAAACTAATAACTGTTACTGAACAGTTACCTTGGAGCCTGGGCTTCTGCCATCCACATGAGGTCCATGTTACATGCTAAAACAGGCAGGTGGGTGGAGTTAGATGTTGCATATACATTACTCAGATTCCCACCAGTCAGTAAAACATCGATAATTAGCTGCAGGTTGGTCTCCCATCTAACTGGCTCTCCAAAGAGGATCACAGCTGCAAATAAGCAGAAGACAAATATGATAATTATACAGAAATTCTAGTCATAAATACCACCTTATCCGTCTAATTAATCAAATTCTTTCTGCATGTTTGCCATGACTACAGCCAGTACAGCCAACTAAGGATCACTAAAGCTTCAATACTAAGAAACCATATTCTGGAAGCTTTTTTTATTTAGTTCTTTTTCCCCATAACCTGAACATGTAGTTTATATGCATTACATGCAAACTAATTAATTACTTTTTATAACTGACTGCATGCAAAATCCCAGGATTATATTCGAAGTCCACATTTTAATACTTCAATGGTAACAACTCTTTTACAGGCACTTTTATAGCAGATGTGAAATAACATAATGTGAAATTAACAACAGCAGACTTTAAAATGTCTGGAGACAATTATCGAGTCTCAGTTATCAGGGCTTTTAAACATTTTGAACAAGAACAATTATTACTCAGGAGCGGCTGGTGAGAGAATGACTGTTATAGCTGTAAATGATCACAGGAATTAAACTGTGAATGTTCCAAAACATTAAATATAAGTATAAAACAAGGGATTGTTTCTTAATAAATAAAAATAATAAATGTTGTCGAATTGATGTGGTGTATGAGAAAATGTGGGAAAAATTTTTTCTAGCGTAATGTAATTAATTAATGAATTAAATAATTAATAAACTATCGGGTAGTATTCAAATCATCATTGATTATCTTATAACACATGCTGTCATGTTTTATGTCTTACAAATATCATTGTAATGTATTCTGGATTGTTTAATCTGTATCGTCATAGTTACTGGTGGACTACGTTGCAAAGAATGGACAAGTCATTAAATCTATAACACAGGCAGGCTAAAAAAAAACAAATCCATTTAGCAACAAAAGGATCTTACCTTCAATGTCTGTAAGGTTCACAATAGGAGAGGACTGCAATCATAATAAAGAAAAATAGAATTGATATCTCTCCTGGTCTAACTCTTATCGAAGAGATCCTGAATTTTACAATGAAAAATGAAATATACTGGCTTATCATAATACATTCTGTGCTATGTCTTCCTGCAGGGTTTAGGCCAAACTCTAAACACAATGAAACACAAACCAAGCTCCTTTATGTATGTGACTAGCCAGTTTAAGGTTAGAATGAAGCTCTGCAGGAAGGTAGAGCTATATATATTTACTTATGTACATGTGAAAAAAAAAGCATAACAATAATCTCTACTCGTCTTGACTAAATATGACATGTGAAACCTACAACCTAATGCATGAGAAACTAGAGAGATAAAAATGTCTCTTTTATGCCGTGAAAAGAATAAATATAAAAGCAGGATAATAAAAAAATTTGTTTAAAGATGAGCTGAGATCATTGAGAATAAATAATACTGGAAAGATACAGTGGTTTCTTTCTTCCGGTATTTGGACACCAATAATGACACTAAACCTTTACTGTTTAATTACAGCTTTGAGAAATTGATGGTTCAATTTTGGCCCGTTCCCCTAAAGATCATATTCAATTCCCCAAGATTCTAACGGTTCTTCTGAGGCCATGCATGGCCTTCCTTTAAATTATTATTGGTTTTGAAACATCTATTCATCCCAGATTCTGTTTCTTGGCTAATGAGATTAAAATCTCTTCTGATATTTCCGGGGACATCACCCTATTCATGTTTCCTTTAATTATGTGTGATGCCTGTCAGGATTATGAACAGAGACTTTGCTTCCCACAAGCAGCTGTTGTTTGCAGAGATGCAGTTAAATCTTCATTTAATTTAACATGCATATGTGTCCTTCTTTATCTAAGCACTTTAAGTTTACAAACGTGTACGCTTTTTGTGCTTATGAATGCATAGTTCTTTGCTCGAGTTCAAAAGTAAAGACATTTACTAGAAGTATGTATAAATACAAAAAAATTCTGACTACACTAAACATATCACTCACTGGCAATTTTGGTCGTCGGTTATGGTCCACCATGTCCAGTAGGGGAAATGATTCTCTTACCATATCGATACTGACCACTTTAATAAAGCCCAAGCTGAGAGCAAAGATTAAGGAAAAAATTCGCATACTTCAGTATGATACAAAAGACCCCTCACAACATGTATCTTTTGTGTAGTAATGTTTTGTGTAGCAAACTTTAGCAATGACACAAATAAGGACCTCAGCTTAGATGCACTTGACTGTGGCTCAACAAAGTGATTTATAACGGTGAGATACTTTGATGTGGCTTTATGGAACTGTAAGAAAATTTAAAGGAGCACTTTTTCAACTGGCAGAGGACTCACTCACGCATCTGACAAATCATTTCTTGCTTTAATGCCTCAAGGTAGCATGTATATTTCCATAGAATCCAGTCAAATTCGAGGGTACTTTTCTGAGAATATTTAATGATTGAATTATTTATTTAAACCAGACATCGTGTACCTTAAAGCTATAGCGTTCAATTTCACATATAATATATTACACATATAACAGCTCACGAGAGAATGCATCCTGCCCTGATTGCAAAATACCCAAGCACCTCTGCGTGCACTGCTTTTTTTGACCAGGTAAACTGTATTTATACATGCACCTCAGAACAAAACAGTTCCAATTCTTTCAGCTATTCTCTCATCTGTCAGTTTTCAGTGTGACGCTTTTAGTAATGAGTATGCAGTTCAGCTAGAAATTAATAAAGTGTCTTTTTCTTCTTTCGGCTTCTCCCATTAGGGGTCGCCACAGCGGATCATCCGTCTCCATACCCCCCTGTCCTCTACATCTGACTCTTTCACCCCAACTACCTGCATGTCTTCCCTCACCACATCCATAAACCTCCTCCTTGGCCTTCCTCTTTTCCTCCTTCCTGGTGGCTCCATCCTCAGCATTCTCCTACCGATATACCCCATGTCCCTCCTCTGCACATGTCCAAACCATCTCAATCTCGCCTCCCTCACCCTGTCTCCAAAACGTCCTACATGCACTGTCCAAATTAATAAAGTGTATTTTGGTATATAAAAAAATCTAATGGATTGGGGTCTGGTGAATTTACAGCTCACTTTGTTACACATTTACAGTGTTAAACAACCGACACATTTAGCTCTATGCACTTTACGGCTATCATCCCTCAATGTATGAGTGGCAAGATTTTTTTCTTTCAAAGATTAGGGTTTCTAAAATAAAATAACTATCCAGGTTTACAGATTTATTATTCGGATTTGAAATCTACTGACGTTGCACAAAAAAGGTCACTAGTGTGAATCTATGCTGAATTCATATATAAAGAACTTTCCATGCACAGCTTGCACAGTATTAATCTAATCTACATCATGCTATTTCCTAACCTGCAGCAATCATGAACTCTGCCTGAACTGTTATATAAACAAGAAATTCACATGTTTCACACACCTTGGTGACATGAGTCATTTACTCATTTACATCATCTGTCAGGGTACAAGGAAGACATGCTTTCAGTCTCTTCTTTGTTCTGGCACTTAGGTGGTAGACCATACTTCCAATTGATGTCTGAACAGCTGAGCAGTCTTCAAACAACATAATTCTTAGAGATTCCTATGTTTTCTCCAAAAACAGTGTTTCAGACCAATTATTAGTCTGTGTTCTAATGAGCCAATATTATAATGTTTTTATTGATGGAGACTCCAAAGCATATTGTATTTTAATTTCAGCACACGAGACGACATGTGCATTGTCCCTCAAACTGCTGTGTTCTCATGAATGTTCTACACTTTTCAGAAACTCGTTTTTGTAGAAACGTGTCAGGAGACTAAAAACATATGTTTAGGATTCTAGAAATCGTTGGCATTCCAGTTAAATAACACCGTATGCATATACTCATTTTTGGAAAGTAACTGTAATAATGCTTAATGACACATTCGTCAACATTCCTTGACAGAATAATCTGTCTCTATACCAGAACTGGTAGAGGAATAGTTAATATTTCTGTAAGCTTAGCCACTACACAATGTTTTGGTTTTGCTAACACCAGCAACCCTGTGCTTGAATCGGAAAGCACTGACAAGATGAATTTACCGCACTTTTTTGTTATGTGGAAATATACAATATTCAGTTGCACTATCAATAATGGTTTACAATACATACATACCAAAAGTGAAAAGGATACTTTTTGGCAATGTCCAGCACTGGGCCTTGACCTGATACCAACACACACTTATCATGATATTTCCTGAACATTCTCAGGGGACTATGAGACATCACGACTTGATCTTGGGATATCTGTGGGAGAACAGTAAACATTTACAAGTACATACATGAGTAACATTCCACATATAAAAACACTGACCCATCTCAATTTAACCATTTATTTACAAATATTCACAAGGTCATATAAACAAAAATGTAGTTTTAAAAGAACCAAAAGCGAAAAGTACGTGATTTTCCCAGGATCCTTTCCAACTTTCAGGCCAAATTTGATAAACGCAGTGTGCAATACTGGAAAGAACAGAAATGTCACGAAGGTGCTAAATGTTTCTGGAAAGCTCTGAATACTGTTATGAAAGGAAAGGTGCACATACCAGATACTCCATCATTTATGTATTTGGTTAATATTTGTCTATATCAATGTTTTATATACATATTTATAAAATCAGTGAAACCTTGTGTTCACTTTATTAATCTGTTAATATTGCATGACTTGATCATGAGATACCCATGTTAAATTTATACAGTTGAAGTAAAATAAAAGTAAAGCACATTTATATTCATATTGGAAATGAAGAAATTTAAATATTCAGTATTAGTAGCTTAACATAACTGATTTTTCTGATTGTGATATCAATTGCAATCCTCAGTTATAGTCTTAATTCTAAATGTACACTTCTGCATTTGAATGCACTGGGTCAGAACTTAAAATCATTCAAGAAAAACCACTGTAAAAGCCATTGTAACCGTGGGCAAAAATCATTGGTTAGTTCTGTTTCAGTTCTTCTTTACAAAAGATGCATTAGTCTTGTTCCATCTACATTTACGCTATTTGAAAGACCTTAGATTTATCTTAGGGTTAAGGGCCTTGCTCAAGGGCCCAGAAGCAGCAGTTTGGTTGTGCTGTGATTTGAACTCATGATCTTTTAACCAGAAGTCCAACAACTTAACCACTGAGCTACCACTTTCCTGCACTATTTCTTATTGGTTTCATTTCTTTCTTTTATTCTCCCCGGTTAGTAGCTTTCATTAGAAATCAATATATTGAAGGATGGGAATTGGGATGTGACCAAAATGAGGAAAAACTATGGATGAAATTATCTGGTGATTAATTCCAAACCAATCGTCCAGCCCAGTGCTAAAATTGCATTGTGTCATCTGTGTCTGTGTTATGTAGTGTGTTTCAATGATTTACTCACAGGAACCCCCAGAATGTGAGATAGCTGATCTGCTTTCTTTTGCCGCAGACAGTTCCCAGCATTGGTGACAAAAACCACAGGAACGATAAACTGGCCGTTAGAGTCCACCAGCTTGTGAAAAGCTTTTTTGGCTGCAGGGATGGGTGTCTTTCCTCGTACTAAAACCCCATCGATGTCGAACAGCAAGCCGAAACCTGGCTCGTTCTGTTTAAACAGGAGAAGAATGTTAGAAAGAGTGTAGATGGACACACGTGTGCCGAATGCAATCCTTTTTACGTGTGGAACATAGTTAAAATCTGCAAATCCTGCAAATTTGTTTAGTCTCCGCCTCAGTGTCACTGTGGCTGCTCACTCCATACCGAAAATACGATTTGTTTTGCGCTTGATGAAAATGCAAGAAAAATCCATGGAGCTAGCGTTAGCCGCTAACCAGAAACTGGCTAGCGGCTAACGCTAGCGCTATGGATTCTTAGCGTTTTATGCCCAGCTTCAAAAATTTCTCTTAAAAGGAGAAAATCCTGACATATCACATATTGAAGGAGTGAATAATTGAAGGATGGAGGAAATGAAGACATTTGTTAAAGTATGCTGAAATAAGTAGAACAGTTAAGTAGATCATCTTCTTCTTCTTCTTCTTTCGGCTGCTCCCATTAGGGGTCGCCACAGCGGATCATCCGTCTCCATACCACCCTGTCCTCTACATCTGCCTCTTTCACACCAACTACCTGCATGTCTTCCCTCACCACATCCATGAACCTCCTCCTTGGTCTTCCTCTTTTCCTCCTACCTGGTGGCTCCATCCTCAGCATTCTTCTACCAATATAATTCATGTCCCTCCTCTGCACATGTCCAAACCATCTCAATCTCGCCTCCCTCACCTTGTCAGCAAAACATCCTACATGTGCTGTCCCTCTAATAAACTCATTTCTAATCCTGTCCATCCTCGTCACTCCCAACGAAAACCTTAACATCTTCAGCTCTGCCACCTCCAGCTCCACCTCCTGTCTTCTACTCAATGCCACGGTCTCTAATCCATACAACATCGCAGGTCTCACCACAGTCCTATAAACTTTCCCTTTCATTCTTGCAGATACCCTACTATCACAAATCACTCCTGTCACTCTTCTCCACCCACTCCACCCTGCCTGCACTCTTTTCTTTACTTCCCTAACACACTCTCCATTACTTTGCACTGTTGACCCCAGGTACCTGAACTCCTCCACCTTCTCCACCTCTTCTCCCTGCAACCGCACCACTCCACTGCCCTCCCTCTCATTCACACACATGTACTCTGTCTTACTCCTACTGACTTTCATTCCCCTTCTCTCCAGCGCACATCTCCACCTCTCCAGGCTCTTCTCAACCTGCTCACTACTCTCACCACAAATCACAATATCATCCGCAAACATCATAGTCCATGGAGACTCCTGTCTGACCTCGTCCGTCAACCTGTCCATCACCACTGCAAACAGGAAAGGGCTCAGGGCCGATCCTTGATGTAGTCCAACCCTCACCCTGAACCACTCTGTGGTTCCTACTGCACACTTCACTGCTGTCACACTGTCCTCATACATGTCCTGCACCACCCTCACATACTTCTCTGACACACCTGACTTCCTCATACAGTACCACAACTCCTCTCTCGGCACTCTGTCGTACGCTTTCTCTAAATCCACAAATACACAATGCAATTCCTTCTGTCCTTCTCTATACTTCTCCATCAACATCCTCAAAGCAAATAAGGCATCTGTGGTGCTCTTCCTCGGCATGAAACCATACTGTTGCTCACAGATGGTCACCTCTTCTCTCAGCCTGGCTTCCACTACTCTTTCCCATAACTTCATGGTGTGACTGATCAACTTAATTCCCCTGTAGTTACTGCAGGTCTGCACATCTCCCTTATGCTTAAAGATCGGTACCAGCACACTCCTTCTCCATTCCTCAGGCATCCTCCCACCTTCCAGAATCTTGTTAAACAATCTGGTTAAAAACTCCACTGCCATCTCTCCTAAACATCTCCATGCTTCTACAGGTATGTCATCTGGTCCAACCGACTTTCCACTCTTCATCCTCTTAATCGCTGCTCTCACTTCCTCCTTACTAATCCTATCTACATCCTGCTTTACCAACTCCACATCATCCAACCTTCTCTCTCTCTGATTTTCCTCATTCATCAGCTGCTCAAAATATTCCCTCCACCTTCTCAACACACTCTCCTCACTAGTCAACACATTTCCCTCTCCATCCTTTATTGCTCTAACTTGCAACACATCCTTCCCAGCTCGGTCCCTATGCCTGGCCAATCGGTATAAATCCTTTTCTCCTTCCTTAGTGTCCAACCTCTCATACAGCTCCTTATATGCCTTCTCCTTGGCTTTCGCCACATCCCTCTTTACCTGCTGCCGCATCTCCTTGTACTCCTGCCTACTTTTCTCATCACTCTGTCTATCCCACTTCTGTTTTGCCAACCTCTTTCTCCTTATGCTCTCCTGCACTTCCTCATTCCACCACCACGTCTCCTTGTCTTCCTTTCTATTTCCAGATGTCACACCAAGTACTTTTCTAGCTGCCTCCCTCATCACTCCTGCAGTAGTTTCCCAATCACCCAACACCTCTTCACCACCACCGAGCCCCTGTCTGACCTCTTCCCTGAACCTCACACTACAGTCTTCCTCCTTCAGTTTCCACCATCTTATTCTTCTTTCAGTCCTCACTCTCCTCCTCTTCTTCTTCGCCTCCAAAACCATCCTACAGACCACCATCCGATGCTGTCTAGCTACACTGTCCCCTGCCAACACCTTACAGTCTCCAATCTCCTTCAGGTTGCATCTCCTGCATAGAACATAGTCCACCTGTGTGCACCTTCCTCCACTCTTATACGTCACCCTATGATCCTCCTTCTTCTTAAAATAAGTGTTCACCACTGCCATTTCCATCCTTTTAGCAAAATCTACCACCATCTGCCCTTCCACATTCCTCTCCTTAAGGCCATACCTACCCATCACCTCCTCATCACCTCTGTTCCCTTCACCAACATGCCCATTAAAGTCTGCTCCAATCACCAATCGTTCTTTCCTAGGTACACCATCTACCACTTCATCTAATTCACTCCAGAATCTTTCCTTCTCCTCCATCTCACAGCCAACTTGTGGAGCATAGGCACTGATGACATTTATCATCATCCCTTCAACTTCCAGCTTCACGTACATCACCCTATCAGAAACTCTCTTCACCTCCACTACACTCTTACTGTACTCTTCCTTCAGAATCACCCCTACACCATTTCTCTTTCCATCCACACCATGATAGAACAGTTTAACCCCACCTCCAATGTTCCTGGCCTTACTCCCTTTCCACTTGGTCTCCTGAACACACAACATATCTACCTTTCTCCTCTCCATCATATCAGCTATCTCTCTCCCTTTACCCGTCATAGTACCAACATTTAAAGTACCAACCCGAACCTCCACTCTCCTACACTGCTCCTTTTCCTGCCGTCTCTGTAGACGTCTTCCTCCTCTCCTTCTCCTCCTTCGGCCAACAGTAGCCCAATTTCCACCGGTACCCTGTCGGCTAACGATACCTGTGGCGGTCGTTGTTAACCCGGGCCTCGACCGATCCGGTATGAAATTCTCATTTGTGATCCGCATATTTGATTTGGCACATGTTTTACGCTGGATGCCCTTCCTAACGCAACCCTCCCCATTTATCCGGGCTTGGGACCGGCACTAAGAGTGCACTGGCTTGTGCCTCCCTAATGGCTGGGTTAGTTAAGTAGATCATATCTTTAGAAAATTTTATATTAAATGTAACACAAACACACACACACACACACTTATATACACATCTGTATTACTCAACTGGGGTCTAACAAATGTAAACTATTGAATTTAATTTTCCCATTTAATTAATTGTATTTAATCAATTTCATTTGTGCCAATTTAATTAACTACTCAATTTCATCAATATAATAATAATTGTGTATTGCATAAATTTGATTTGTTCTATTTTATTTGTTATAAAACACTTTTTATATATTATTTAATCAAGCATGCATTTTATTTCAAATTGTTTTGAAAATGTAAACTGTTGATGTTCACAAATGTTAATAATAATAAACTGCGTTAATAAAAACGACAAGCAATGTTATGTTTTGCATTTCTTCCATCTATTGGTACTGAAACTGAACTGAACCGTGACTTAAAAACCGAGGTACGTACCGAACCATGAATTTTGTGTACCGTTTGTGTACACCCCTACCCAATACCCAATCTCTCTCAATGTTCACACTCAACAGATCAATGTCTACACACACATGGACTCAATCACCTTCACAGCAAACACTTACAGCATTAAAGGACTCTAAGTATACACATGCATCACAAAGTGATTTCCAGTTACCTAACCAGCCCAATTTATCTTGTTTGAATAAATGGTTTATTATAAATCCATTGATTACCAGCACTTCACTATTTCCTGACACCAACAAACAAACAAATCCAACTACACTAATAGCATAAGATTACAAAAATAAAAAAAGCATATTCATGCTTCTCATGAATAATATGAATTTAATCCATGTACACTATCCATGTATCATCACAGTTGCAGTGTCTATGACTTTATACCAATACAAATAATATTTTTAGCTTTAAAACACAATTTTTTCGAATTTCTTTCAATAATATAAATAATATGTTCAATAATATCCTTATTCTATGCATAGCTTTATGTAATAATTGCATGAGTATCATTATTAAGGCCTGTGCAGTACTTTTTTTAACCCCTTGTATAAGTGTAAGTTTGATTAATGCAGCTTTTTCAAACAATCTGATACTATATACACATTTAGAAGAGCAGATTTTGATTACTCTAGCAACTTGGGTTTTCCCTAAGGGCCAATTTTATTTGTATTTTTTATAGCACAAAAAGGGTTAATGTCAGCGTATGAGTCCTGTGTGAACATCCAGAGTGTTGAGTTAACAAGTGTGTGTGTGTGTGTGTGTGTGTGTGTGTGTGTGTGTGTGTGCTGCATGAACTGCATGATTTTTGATGTATTCAGTAAAGATGCATTGAAGGTATTAAAAAACCAAAACAAAAAAAAAAAAACAATAGACATCAGACCTTGTCTTAAGGTTAACATTAAGGCCATTAAGGTTTACAGGTATATGCTGAATACAACTTACTGACTACTTTATTTGTATGTAATAGACCTCTAACACTGTAGGAAGTGTCCTTTAATTTTGTAGTTACGATGTTACAACACTAAGTAGGCTCCATGTTTGACCTGTTTAACTAACATTACTAAGCTCATGTATTGGAAATGGATACTTTGGTTGTGTAAAGTTAATACTCGATTGCTTTACTGCAATTATTTGAGCTGACCTGGATTTTTTGAGGTCGTCGTGTCAATAGATTAGATTAGTCAATAGATTCTGCATATGGTTCATCATTCATTCAAATTACACAATGTATATGGATATACAATAGAACATGCATGCTTTACACTCACATTACATTTTTTTTTTTTACAAGTGGCAAAAAGCCTATAGAAAAAATGACATCTGTTGGGTGTATGAAACAAATATTCACACATTACAACTTTTATTACCTTTTATTTTACAGCTTCAGCATGCTTACTTACAAACACTATATGGACAAAGGTATGTATCAAGATTGAAATACATCTGATCGTACCCATATAACATATGCTTGTTGAACTATTCCGCTCTTCTGGAAAAGTTTTCAATTATGTTTTGGAAAGTGGATGCGTAAATTGGATTTGTCTTCATTCAGGTACAAGGCATTCTAGTTCTAGTTCTATGGTGTACAATGGCAAACCATAATGCCCTGAACCTTGCTTTGATTACAGAAGCATTTTCATGCTTAAACAGGACCCCTTAGTTCCACTGAATTAAAAATTGCAATTCTACAACATACAAAGACATTCTACACAATTGTTTTACCAATTTTGTGCCAACAGTAAAATTGAAGAGTGATGGCCAGGTGTCTGCATGACTGTAAGTTGCTTATACAATTATAAGAAATATGCATTTGTGTATTTTATTGTTTAAGCAGCACTACTTTGTTAGTGAAGTTACCTCCAAAATATAGCCACCTCTAGAAGTATTAGAACAGCAATAAAAAAACATTGGAGTTTAAGGTAAAAAAAATTTGTACTTACCTTTTGATAAACCTGATTATTTTTTAAGTGACCAAAAACACTGGAACGCTTTGAACTAGGGCTGTTTAAACAATCTTTACCAAAAAAGGGGCGATGTGACTACAGGTTTCATTTTAATCAAGAAAAAGCCACACCTGATTCTACTTGTTTTAATCAACTCGATGCTGATCTTCCAATATCTTCCAACAGGCTATCGAATGTGGCTCCTAATTGATTGGAATGAAAACCTGCACCCGTTGTGTATAATAACGGATTAGGTCTGAATATCTACTCTTGGTTTGTCACCAGGGTTTCAATTGTGCAAAATGCATTGGTTGTTATAAAGGATAAGGCAACATGAAAAGAGGTGTCTATCAACCAGACATGTCGGCTAACGAAAATGACCAACAACCTCCACAGGATAGAAGCGAATGTATCAAAATCCAACTTCCAAAGAAGACTTTAAGTGCAGTTATTGACTGTATCACAAGATGCAAACCATTCATCAGCAGTAAGATTCAGAAGTCCAAATGGTAATTTTAATTGAAAATGAATACAGAGATTTCATTGAAAAAGTTCTAGGGTTAGATGAACCTCTAGCAAAGTGATGGAAAGGCTGACTTCTGGAGAAAGAAAGGATCTGCTCATGATCCATAACAGCCATAACATTAATCAAAGCATGGTGACTGTAGTGTCATGGGATTGGTTTTGCTTAGCTGCTTCTGCCACAGTCTCACTAATTATTATTGATGATGTAACTCATGAAGGGAGCAGCAGAACACATTTAGAAATCTTCATATTCATTCTATCTGCAAATTTAAGAGAATGCATCCGATCTAATTGGAAGGGTCGTTCATCATCTACCAAGACAATGAACCAAAACACACTGCCAACACAACAAAAAACCTGAGGTCCAAAAGGTGGAAAATTTTAAACTGCCATTCACCAAACCATAAACACTCAAAAATCTTGTAATCCATCACAAAAAAAAATAATGCAATGGTTTAGTTGCTGTCCTGATGCAGTTCTTTTCGAGCAAAGAATGAAACTGTTTGGTGGCAAACTAACAACAGATATGCAACCATATATTGAAGGTGTTTACTATCTGTTCCTACACTTTTGCTCACCTACACAATTGGTGGTCCTACTCATCTATCGATCTTAAAATGAAATGTTTTCAGTGTACAGTAAAATAAAAATCAAGAGAACCGGCTTTGCCATTGCAATATTTTCAGAGAAGGAATTGTATATACTTTATGCTGAATGACATTGTCCACAGTACACGTTTCCTGCAGGTGAACATAAGACACACATTGTCTACAAGGACACCACAACCACGTCTGTTTTGAATAACTCGAGAAGCAGAAGCTCGCAGGATCTACTCGTCTGAAGAAATGGAAAGAATGAAAATGGAAAAGAGATTTAGATCATCCCTTCATTTTTACACACAAAGACAATTTGGAGATTTCCCATGAATAGATGCAGAAATCATGGATGCAAATAAAGGCAAATATTCTGACTTGTGATGGAAAAAAAAAACAAACCTGTGGATTGATGTAAATGCATCAAAGAAGCTTTTGTTATGGGTTTATTCCCACATAGACTTCATGCCCCCACTTAACCCCAATCCCAGAGGAAAACAATCCAAACAGAAACAAGGAAAAGGCAGAAGAATTCCTGCATGTTGTCGTAGTTTAATGTTTAGGCATTTTGCCATTATGAGCCCCAACATCATCTCCATCACCTTATGAGAACACAAGTTGACACTACAGGCGGATTGAGCTCATAATCTGTGATGTTAATGCACTGAGCCTATGTGCAGCAAACCAGCTGTGGACCTGACCATCCAATGATGTCTACCGACCTCTTTCACATGCTAATGCTACTTTTACAGCCTGTAGCATTGCCCTGTTAGCCTACAGCTCACAGACGCCTATAGGAATGCGTTACCTTTCTCCTGGGCAATGCGAAAGCGCACATCGCCCTCCGGGATTGTTGCCGGGCAACCGAAATGCCGCTGGCGGACCTCAGGATCAAACCGAACGCCCTCATTTCGCCTCTCGTTTAGTCTTTCCACCGACACCCAGGAAGACCGCCGCCGTTCGTGGCCGGTCGCTTCAGTGTCTCCATGTAGCTTTTGTAAGAGGAGAGAACGTGACGCCAGAGGAGGAGGAGGAGATACCCCGAAATTCATTCACCACGTTACTACGGTAACAACAGTCACCGACAGGGGGCGCTGCTGCTGCAAGTGGGGAGGATCAGCTGTGTGAGGGGAGGAGTGGGGGTGTATGTTTAAAAAAAAAAATTAATAAAACCACGCGTGCGCAGTTTTACAGATTTTCACCTCCAAAAAGACATACGTTGAAATTGTTTACATTTTGGATTCATATCAACCCTGTTTTTTTTATCTCTAAGTTTTGAAAATCCTGATATTCCTAACCAAAGATTTCAAGATGTAAATGTTCAGGAAGAGAACCTGATTTACAACAACCGTGACCCCCCTCCTCCACACACACACACACACACACACACACACACACACTTGTAAGGGTTGTTGAACGTGTCTCTGACATACCATGAATACATGGCTGTGTAAAACATTCTCAGAAATGCCTATACGTTCAAGGAATACCGAGGAATTCTCGAGAAAAACCTACTAATTTGTGTAATCTGCCTGTTCAAAAAAGTTAACCGGTTACTACTTTGTAATAAACGTAACAGATATATGTAATAGGTACAATAATTCTCAAAATACTAAATTTCATGTCCTAAATATTGGCACAGCTAAGGTCTAGAGATTAAAAAAAGGAAAAACCCACAAAACCTATGTTGTCAAGGAAAAGCAAAGAGCTCTTTCAGGTTTTAATTGTTAGTCATTCATTTTTTATATATACTCGCACAACTTTTTTTTTGGGTTAAAAACAAGCACACAAACAAACAAAAAAATCCCACACAGCTTCAGGTCAAACACACTCCATGTTAGAAGATAACACAGACATTGAAACCTGGTACACATAAAATCAACCATTTTGTAGAAAATTTTTACTAGTCCAAAAAATGTGAGCATTGTATACAAAATATATTTACAAAGCATTTGTTGTTGTTGATTCTCAAAAACACATTTTCCCAAAACACACTATATGGCCAAACATATGTGGACACCTAAACATTATTACTCAAATGTTTTTTTTTGTTAGCACAATACTATAGGTTGGCTTTGCATGCTGAAAAATTTGAATTTGTCTTCATCGGATCTAAGGAGCACAAACACGTTCGTGAATAAAAAAAAAAACCCACTAAGCGAGGCCAATGAAGACATGCTTTTCCAGAGTAGGAGTGGAAAAACCTAGAGCAGTCTGCACCCTATAGAACACCTTCTGGAATGAACTGGAAAACTGAACCAGGACTCCTCGACCGGAATCAGTGCCTGATCTCACTAGTTTTGTGGTTTAATGAACACAAATCTCATTTATGTAGCAAAACAGTAAAAAGTAAAAAGCACAGAAGGACTAAATCTGGGACGGGATGATCAACAAGTACATATGTATATTATGGTTAGGTGTCCAAATCCTTCTGGCCATACAGTGTTTCACATTTGTAAATGGTTGGTATAACACAGTATAGATAAATCATAAAACAAACAAACAAACAAAAAACAGTTAACAGAAATGCCAGATGTATTGACATGTATAAGCCACCGCATTTTGCAATGTATTTGCCAATTTTGTAAAGTTAGATGGGTCACATGCACATAAAAGTTGTTGAATAATTGGCAATAGTCACATCTACCCTTCATCAGCCTGAATCGCCTTTAAATAAACATTGAAACACGTGAACTTTGAGCACAGACACAGGCATCGTTACAAGCCGAGCAACGCTTTAGCCTCCTCACTTTGTGCCATTAAGTTCTCGCTGGCGTACTTCTGCAGCAGTTCCATCTTCTTTCTTCTGACCAATGCTTCTTCGATCTGTGTTGAATCAATTTGATCATTAAAGTGAAGGTTTAATGTATAGCATGTGCTGTACAGTTTCATTTAATGCTTGATTGTGATGCATGAAACTAGATTCATTATTTGCATAATTGCACAAGGAGTTATTATATTGAATAAATTATTATTACCTGCGCAGCCCTGACCAACAAACCCACAATTCTGTCTACAGTGATATTTCTTATATGATGTGATGTGATGTGATCTGGCAGGCAGTTTCTCACCTCTTTCTGTGATGGTACAGGTACATGAGCTATAAATGTTTGGGCTCCATCTTCCCCCTCCATCTGTTCCCTCATCTCATCATCAGATTGCTAATAAAATAAAGAATTCTATTTAGTACTAAAAACACCTTGTGATCAACATATCTAATAATAATCCATTTTAATAAACAAAAATAATATTTTATATATAATATTATATACACAATTAATATTTTGGGGAAAAAATTCTACAACAGTCCAAACACTCTAGTTGCGCAATCACAGTATAAGGTATTATATAATAATGTATAAAAAGTAAAGTGTTCTGCTTCTGCTATTACCTCATCATCCTTGACGGCATATATGTATTCTTCCTCTTCTTCCACCTCTTTCGCCCCTCCGACGCCGGCTAAACGAGCCTCTTTTTCAGCTTTCCACTTCTCAACGGCCTCTGCTATTGCTTTGAGGAAATGAACGCACAACAAAACAATGCTTAAATGACATAGATTTAATTTATATTTTAAATCTTTGCTTAGGTATTAACGAAGCTTTAACTTTTTGTAGTGTTAAACCTTGGAATTTCTATGAACTCTGGATTCAGGATTAAATCCCAAGACTACACAAACAAAACAGCCTATAATATTAAAGTGGGAGTAAAAGTATGGAGAAGGGAGAAGCAATTTACAACACGACCACAGCCCAGACCCTCCATACAATGTTACAAAGCAGTAACAAGAGGAGAAACAAACCCTTATAAAGGATATGCTGGACACTCAGCAAACTTTAGTGCAAACTCTCATAATGCTAATCACCCTGAAAACACAATTCCTATAGTGAAGCATGGTGGTGGTAACATCATGTCATGGGTCTCCTCCTCATCAGATACCAGAAAACTACTCAAACAATGTAAGATCAAGTTCTGGTTTAAAGAAATACCCCAAAACAAAAAAAAATAGCTTTGAAAAGCTTTAAGCTTTTTTTCTGAATTGAATCCTTGCACCACCAAGAACATTACACCACCACAAGAACCCATCAATGTTAACAACTCTGCATTTTTGCACAAGATTCCTGAAACAAAATTATTCAGGAGAGATCATGACACATGGTACTGCAACATAGTTGACTGACTCACTTACACACCAAACCTCAAGCTGCATGTCTGCCATTCAGATAATTAACACAAATAGCATACACATGGCTGGCGATATGAACAGCATGTAAGGCCACATGCCTCTCAAAGTACAAACACAAAGACAACCTTTATAGCCACATCATTATAAGTACAGCCTGGTGTCTTTCTGGGAAAATGTGTGTGTGTGTGTGTGTGTGTGTGTGTGTGTGTGTGTGTGTGTACTATAATGAAGTGAAATCACGTTTTAGCAGTAGCGCATGTGCCTCGTGGTGGGATCGTGATTATAACTTAACTGCATGTGAGACACATACTGTTTATTAATGAAGCAGAAACTTTAATCCAAAATGACCACAATCTTTAAAAAACAGAGCAAAAGCTTTTTAAAATGTTCATATTATGCATGAACAAACCACAAGACTCCTGGAACAATGTTCTTTGCACAGACGAGACCAAAGTGGACATGGTTGGCTATAATGCACTTTGACAAAACCCAAACACAGCATATCAGCACAAACAACCCATACCAACTGTCAAGTAAAGGTGGAAAAGTGATCATATGGGCTTGTATCGCAGCCACAGGATCTTGGCAACTTGCAGTCACGGAGTTGGCCATGAACTCCTCTGTACACCAAAGTATTCTAGAGTCAAATATGAGGCCATCTGTCCGACAGCTAAAGAGTCGCCAAAACTGAGCCATGCAACAGGACAATGATCCCAAGCATACCAGCAAATTTATAACAGAATGGCTGAAAAAAGAATCAAGGTGTTGCAAATGCCCAGTCAAAATCCAGACCTTAACCTGACTGAAATGCTGTGGCGGGATCTTAAGAGAGCTGTGCATAAACAAATGCCTGCAAACCTCAAAAAACTGAAGCAACGTTGTAAAGAAGAGTGAGCCAAAATTCCTCCACAATGATGTGAGAGACTGATAAAGTCGTACAGAACCAAATTACCGTATTTTTCGGACTATAAGCCGCTACTTTTTTCCCACGTTTTGAACCCCGCGGCTTAAACAACGTTTAGATACAAGCCGTTGTAGCGTGTTGAGTCGGGGTCATGGGAGAGCTCACTAACTCCAGTTGCAACAGAAATCATATAAGCACAGACAGGTTTCCAAAACTCTTGCTTTTTTATTTTTCTTGGCAACAGCGTTACGGGTTAGTCAAAGAAACTTAGAAATGAGCATCAGAAAATAATAAGGACATAGTCCTCGGTCTTGCACACACACAGTAATACCGGAAAAAATGCAGTGGCATGCTATTCCCAAAATACCGCTATGCTCCTAAAGGAAGCGCAACATATTTCACCCGTTACACCGTGTAACTGACACTGTCTTTTGTTAAAGTCTGTGTAAAGTTCATTAGTTTCAATGTAGGCTAAAGGTGGTTCTACAAGCTATTGAATTATAAGGTGTATTTTCACACACAATTTCTACATTTCAGCTTAATCTTTGACCATGAATAAAGACAAGGTGTAATGTCATGTGCTGTTGCTCATCTAGGGTTGTATTGACCCAATTCTAAGACCTGACCAATTTCGATTATGTCCTGGAAAAATAACTAAATAAATAAAGTATAATGTAAAAGCTTGAAGCTATGATGCAGCATTAACATTTAATGGGGCATTTTCTGTAGCTGAATATAAAATTGCAGCTTGTTGAGGCTATTCCCACAACTTAGACACAAAATATCCCTCTGCTATTCAGCTGAAATACAAGACAGATGTCTTAATTGCTCAACTACAGTCAGGATAAAGAACTGTTATATGCTAATATTCCTTTCAGAGCATTGCATGTATGTAAAAGAGGTAGGCTATGTTACCTTGTTTCTCATATTCTTGTTCCAAGGGTACTAACCCGCCGTCATCCTCGTCTCTGTAGCCGTAATACTCAGCATCGATTTCCTTCATCAGCTCACCCCTCGTTTTTCTGGGTGGTGCTACAGCTATAAAGGAAAATCACACAAATGTGAATGCCACAAGGCCCTGAGACTCATGGAAGCAAATGGATACATTTAGGATTTTCTGTTCAGTATTTAAACTTTACTCACGTTCTTTTTCAAATAGCTCTCTGACACCAGGTAGGTCTTTTGCAGCACCAAAATATTTGTAACCTCTGTTTCCTGGCACTTCTTTGCCCTCGTGATCCAGCATCTTTGGGCCGATTCGCTAACGCACATGCAGGCAAAATTAGAGAAGTTAAAATCAGCTGGTAAGTTGCTGTATGTGTATATTTAAAGTGGTATTTACACTGTGCACATTTAATGTCTGAATCAGTGTTGCTGAATGCCCCCAAGAAATATGATTATATACTTCTATACCTACAGAGAGAACCCCATAGCTGTAGAGTTATATAGAATTGTTTTCAAATATTTACCGCATAGTCAGGGCCTCCCAGTTCTTTGATTCGATACTCCCAGTGGCCCTTCTCACGAAGAAGCTTGTTGATTTCATCATTCAAGTCACGGATCTTGAATTCCCCCAACCCAGCTATGATATACGTATATAAAAAAAAAAAATAAAAAAATACCATTACACAGTTTTATTTGTATTAATGAATTTTCCTAAACATTTATATATGGCATAGAATACTACTGAATGTGCCACTTAATGCAGACTTTATTTTGCCAATTTAATTGCATCTTAAGTAATTTTGTAACATCAGCACATGCATTTGGTTACCGAGCCATTGTATGATAAAATATAAAGACATACCGTTCTGAATTTGGGCCACCTTCTTTGAAATTTCACTGATGATCTATTAAAAAAAAAAAAAAAAAAAAAAAAAAAAAAAAGTTGAGAAAAAAAAAAAAAAAAAAAAGGTTTATTTTAATGAATACAAATGTTGTAGATCAGTAAGCAGTCCACGCTGATTACTCTACTTCAGACTTTATCCTATATAAGAGTAAATAGAAGGAAGTAGGAAGCAATGCTGTAATTTACATGGATCAACTGTCTCAATTAATTTGACTTCATCTTTCAAAATTAGCATTCATCTAGTGTGATGAAAAATGTAAAATTCTAGCAAAAGGCTAATTCCATTTTGAAGTACAGGACAGAATTTTGTCTTCTGGTCTCATGTTCTGTTAACGTTTTTGAATAGACAAAAATAGACACTAAAGCTTAAAGGATTTTCAGTGTTATGGCAAGGCCGGCACTTATTGCTGCTGATACTTGCTTTGGATTACACGTTGTAATATAACTAAACTTTCAAAATTTCAAATTACTCAGTTTACCATACAAATATGAATGGGACATTCTGAATCTGCAATCAAATAAATAAATAAATCTGAATTGGCAAAAATCTCCGCGCCTAAACAAGGACACCACATAAATAAACGTATTCATATACAAGATTCATAAACGAATAATGCGTAATAAAATCTCTCACCTGCCGTCTCCATTTCTCTGCTTTAGGCAACTCGTTGCATTCTGAGGCGAGATATGGCCGTCTCTCCTGCATCAGTCACACAGCGCAAACAGCAAATAATCAATATTATTATCAGTTATTTAATAAAACAAAAAAAATTTTAATCGAAATAACCAAAAAGCAGGTTTAAAGGGGGAAATAGGCAAGAACACAGATCCCTAATGAGCAAGTCATAGTTGACATTTTGAAAAAAAAATCTCCCTGAGATGACTCCCTGAGTCATGAGGATTCTCAAGAAGACTCAGGAAAAGGGAGCACATTCAGAATTATAAATCTTAACAGTTTAATGATTAAATCTACATACAACTCAAAATAAAACATGCAACATTACCTTTACTTTTCCTTCTTCTAGCTGAGCTTGACGAAACCTGGCCAAGGCCGTCCTGCAAAGAAGAAAACAGGGAAGTGTGTAAATCAGCAAAGTTTAGAACGTAAACGATCTATCTATCTATCTATCTATCTATCTATCTATCTATCTATCTATC
>JAAIIK010000053.1:3087187-3104287 GCA_014706435.1 Silurus glanis | reverse complement strand
ATCTATCTATCTATCTATCTATCTATCTATCTATCTATCTATCTATCTATCTATTAATTAATCAATCAATCATGGGGGAGAGGCAGTTTATTGGTGTCAGTCACAAGCCACAAGATAAAAAAAAAAGAAAAGAAAATTTTATTAAATAGCACATGATGCCTTACAAGAACCAGCACCTTTTAAATATTTACAGATAAATAAAAAAATACACAATTAAAAAAAATGGTTGAATTGATTCATTTGTGTGTTATGTTTGTTATCGCTCTTTATTTTGGTATTTTATGGTAATTTATTGTTACTCATGGGTAGAATAAACATTAGCTAATACAGGTATATTCTATCTATCTATCATATTAATCTATCGATTAATCTATCTATCTAGTAATCAATCAACCAACCAACTAGTGTTCTAACTAGTAATGTCTAGAACCTGTACCTTTAAAATAAGTGAACATGTGAAATGAAACACAAGGTATAAAGATACTGTACATAAACACAACACAGGTCAATACTTACATGGCCTTTTCTGCGTTTCGAGCCTGTTTTTGCAAAAAAACATTTTATGATTAATTGTTTGCATTATTTAACAGATCTTCTATGTATTATCAGTACATTCTAACATGACATCATGTTAAGCTAACTCGCTAATGCAACAAGCAAGAAAGATTAAGTTTCAAACATAAACAATTCTGGCGTGAAAAGGGTCTCAGGACGTATTAACCAAAAAAATGAAACCATTTTTGAGGTTTAATATCTGTATATTTAGTATATACTCATGTATCAGTTGTATATAAGCGTATGCTTACCATGGTGGAGTTTTAAAACAGACACCTTTACGTATGAGCGCGTCGACGCACAAATATGACGCGCGACAAACAACTTCCGTGGCGCAAAAATATGACGCAATTACATACATTTTTATTCTTATGCAATATACTTGCATTTTAGTCGCCAAATTAAAGTACATTCGGGGCATAATTCATTTTGTACGGTTTTGCATTAGAAAAGTAAAAAATAATTTTTTTTATAAATTTTTTTATTTATATATTTTGTACATAAATGCATATGCGTCGTCATCTTGTGGCACACGACTGCCATAATAAAACTACAATTTCTATACCGCGTTGATGACTGTATTTAAGACCGATTAATGATCTTTTTATATACTTTTTTTTAAATATAAATAATGTAAGTTTACAGTATTGAATATGTAATTTATGAGATTGATGTTGACCTAAAAATATACTATTTTGCGGCTGCAAGAATTCAGTTGTAGATTCTTTTATTGTGGCTTTCTATTGTAATTACTTAATAGGTTTATACATAATTTGAAAAGAAAAAAAAAAGTGATTTTGGAAAATAGTCATTGTTTTTGAGACACATGCATGTTCATTTTATTATATTCAACAAACTATGTAAAGCAATGAATGAAAGAAAGTTGTGAAAAGATGAGTCCAAAATTGACATTTTTGGCTTTAACAGAAGAAGATTTATGTAAGTCGGAGAACACGAGAGAAGATGTTTACAGACTGCATCACACCCACAGTTAAATGTGGAGGTGGAAGCTTGAAGGTTAGGGGTTGTTTTGGAGCAGGGAAGATTGGAGACTCATTCTGAGTAAAAGGAATACTGAACTAACATGGCTACCATTCCACATTTCAACACTATGCAATTGCATCTACACTGCAGCTGAATGGAACCAACTTCACTGTACAACAAGACAATGAGCTGACATATGCCTGAGCTCTGTAATCGTTATTTAGTGAGCAATAAGTAGGCTGGAGTGTTATTTATCATAGATAAATCCTAAATCCTATTGTACTGCTAGAGGATAACCTGAATCACAAGGTCAGAAGGAACACCTTTGGCAAGTCTTACAAATGGCATGGCAACGCATTTAAGCTGAATGTTCGCAGAAACTAGATGTCCAGATGCCAAGTGTGTAAAGCTGTTATTCGTGCAAAAGGAAGATTCGGAAGTCGAACATCTATACATTTGTCTTATTAAAGTCAATCTTCATACTGTTGAATTACCTAGTTTAATGCATCTAAGCAATAGGAACATGCACACGTCTCTCAAAAGTAAAAGACTAAAGGTACTGAAAACCTGTACAAATACAGGACAGGGCAGCTTGTCCTAATATATCAGCTATTGTGCTTATTTTACTGTGTTTGTAGAACATTCAAATATATTAATTGTAATTTTGTAAACAGTTTTCTTTCATGTTATTCAAATGTGGTTTATTGATGCTATTAATAATTATGTTACAAATAAATAACATTTTAAACAGGGAGATAAAAATAAAAGCCATTACCAAAGAAACAATAAAACAGTCATTTCAGTCATTCTTAACAAAAGTATAAGCCACTCTTATTCAGGATTTCAAAAATATGTTAAGTTGGGGTATACAATTTGGGAATTATAAAAATCTATCCAAATTAAATGTATAGGTCATAAAAGGTCTGAATATGTGTATGCAAGCTACTGTAACAACCATGATGGAGCATCATGTATAAAACTAATCAGTCTAACGAAATTACAATGCAATAAACTACACAATAAATAATACATAACTAAACCCAGAATAAGTGGTCTCTTTGGAAACCATAATTCCTAATGGCAAAATTAGGCCAGATTGCTTTGATTGAAAGAAAATTTTGAATTGAATATTTCTATCTCTGGATTTGAAAGGTTACTGATCAGCATTCAAATCCATTTGTCATCGTTATTCCTACCCGAAGCAAATAGTGTATAAAGTGATAAAGTTTAACAACTGTACATATAAATATACATTTTTTGTTCAGTGTAAATCTTCATACTTTTAAATTACCTAGTTTGTTGCATAGCATTCAAACACATTTGTCAGCATTATTCCTACCCGTG
Source organism: Silurus glanis (assembly GCA_014706435.1). Lineage (NCBI taxonomy): Eukaryota > Metazoa > Chordata > Actinopteri > Siluriformes > Siluridae > Silurus > Silurus glanis. The sequence continues at coordinate 3,101,404 of JAAIIK010000053.1, read as the reverse complement.
CTGGGATTGACCTTCATTTCATGTGCATGAGCACAAGACTCTTCCAGCGTAATTGAGCCAGAATGTATAATTCATGTATGTGTTGCATGAGCTAAACAAAAGGGCTTTCTAAAGAAGAGAAAGTGTTGACAAGGGAAAGGTCCACATGCAGGTGTGGAGAATGAGCTTTCAGGCTCATGAAGGGTGGACAAGACATTGACCCCTAAAGGCTCCTAATGTTCCAGCTTTTAATTTTAATGAAGGACAGCAACACAGTCAAACTCTCTATACAGACAAAAAGCTGAAGGGGGTTTCTGTCAGAGTTTCAGTTTCACTTCGTAGAATTTAATCAGTAAGAGCATGTAAATGCATCATTGTATGCAATGTGACATTGCAAACCACAGAGTCAAATGTCAAAAAAAGGAATGATCCATTTAAAAAAATTTATGACAAAAACACACCCATGTACATAAATTCATAAATGTAACCAGTCTGTAAGTAAATGTTTTACTGTTAATGTACATAAAGGAAAATGATTCATTTTTGCATGTTTTGCACATTAGATTTGAAATGAATCAATCAACACCATATCTAGCATTTTCATTACATAAATTATCTTTACTCTGCTTTGGAAGCTGGCATAGAGAAATTGGCCTCAGAAAAATGTCTTCTTTTGGATACATTTATAACAAATTCATGTGAAATCTTTCCAAACCATGAGAATTAACTGAATCTGACTTACGTGGTGAAGCAAAGTGTGTCTTCAAATCAGGAGGGATGCTGTAGTTATATCATGACAATATTGCAGACTTTTACGGTCAAATATAAAGGGGACTATCAGCAACTGATTCTCAGCAGATTCTGACCATTTAAAACCAGTCTGACTGGAGGCAAACAAGTCAAAGTCACTGAAAATTGTCTTTATTTTATTCTGATGTGAACATTAACTGTATTTGCATGGTTTTATACTACATTACACTGGTACCACCTGATTTGCCGAACGGATAAACGCATGAACAACAGGTGTGCCTAATAAACTGGATTGTAGCGTAATGAATATTTCTTGTTCTCACAACAGTGTGCACACTTTGGAGCTGCCATTCCGGCAGTGTGTGTTTGAAGCGAGCTGCCCGTTGGCACTGACTGTCCTGCCAGCTGCAGCCGTTTTCTTCTGCTCTTCCAATTCCAGTTGAAGTCGGTGGAACTCCTCAGTGACTGCAGCCATTTCTGAGTTTCGTGTTTGTAGAGCTTCATTTGTTTTTTCAAGGCTGACCATCAAATTCTGAAGCTCTTTGTCCTTAAGATGGCATTCATGCTCTAGGTTAAGCACTTTCTGATGCAGCCTGGCAGTCAGAACCCGGGCAGACCTCAACTGAGGAATGGAAAGATAAAATGAAAATTACAGCAAGATATTGATAAATTGATGACCACCAAGTATATATTTCAATATATTGAAGTATGGAATATTTAAAAGACAGCTAACTGTATTTCAGTCATTATAACAGGAGCATTAATAATATAAACTATAAAATAGGAGCACCAGTTTATATACTATGTAGAATATGACTTTATAATGTTTGCAATCGTCATATTACAATACAAATATTTTTCTTATTTAAATTTTATAAATGTAACTAACAAAAATTGACAGCTCTTTCCAGTCCTATCATAGTACACACCATACCCACTATACTCAAATTATGAAAGTGTGTTGTGACAATCATTAGAAGGAAATAAAAAAAATTATCATCATATCTCTGACATCTAGTGTCATGTTTTTGTTTTCGCTGGCTGAATTTTAGTAGGCTGTACAGCAGTAGATATTAGAATACATATTCGAAGTACAGAGAGAAACTAGTCTAATTTGGTGATTCATTGAATGGAAAAAAATTATTAATGACAAAGAAAAAAATCATGTTTATATACTGAAGCACTGCAAAAAATCATGTTTATAATGTGTAAAAAAAAAAAATCTACTTGTATTATCTAGCCTGGTGCAGTTATTCTTCCTGTGTTTTTGCTTTTTATTTATTTATTTGAAAGAACTCAATACTTTAAATAAGGAAAATCATCTGCCCAAAGAACCTGGATATTTAAAACTGAAAATTAATATTCGAAAGGTTATAAATAGTATCATAATTATATTTTATTTACATATGCTGTATATTATTTGGTATGTTTATACTACAACATTTTATAAGCATTCAATGAAATTGATTAGACTGTGGCATAACTTAGCAATATTTCCTTACGCAATTTATAGAAATAGTCTAATTTTGAAAAGGGAGTAAGGCATCACACCAAATACTTTTTCAAATTATTTATGGACAATTAATTTGGCAAAACGATTGACAATTTCTTTCAGTTGATGTAAATTGTTGTTTTATCACAGGATTAATAATCATGGCAGAACTTTAAAAGGTTTTTCAATGAATTGGGTTCTATGGAGATTTAACTTCATGCATTCAGCTTTATTAAAGCTAAGATTTTCTTTATTATAGTCATGATCCAAATCAATCTGTTGAAGGTATTACTACTTGGTTTTGATATTTGATGATATTTGAACTTGGTATTTCATGGGAATATTGGTTTTGAACAGGGAAATGTAGAATAAAAGTTTGGTAAAACGCCAATAAAGATGAAAAAAAAAAATTGGTGGGTGTTTGTTCCCCTGTGAAAAATTAAATGATCACCATCCATAGGTGAACAAGGGAGAATGAGGCTTTTTTTTTTTTTTTTTTTTTTTACAGTTCTAAAATATATTATTTAAAGCATCCCTTTGCATGTATGTTACTTTTTTTTTTATTAAGCTCATAAAGGCTTAATGTCACATTTTACCTGGGCAGACATCTCAATTGAAGATGATTTGAGCTCTTCAAGCTGCTCCACTCTGGCTTCACATGCTGAGAGAACCTCAATTAGGGTCTGGTTATTCACACTACCTTCCTTTCCACAAATATGACTATCACCTCCCTTTAGGTTGGGATTAAAAATATCTTCCTCTGACTCATCACTGACTTTTGTAATCTTCATGCCAGTTTGAGAACAAGTGGACTCCTCTTGGAGATCTTGCAGTGGTGTAATGGCAGACTGATTGTCCACTAAAATATCAGAACTCTCTTGGGATGGAGTCAGCTGGTGTCCTGCCACATCCTTCTGATTATCAGAGGAACCCCACTCCAGGTGTCCAGGAATCAATGCAATGTATGTGGTGTCTCCTGGAGGACATGATCCTACTGGGACATCATCCATGGAGCTGCAAGTATCCAGCAAATCAAACTGTGTGTTAGAGTCTTGCCCCAAAGCAGTCCTTTCTAATACATCACCACATCCGTCTGAAGACAATTCACCATATCTCATAAGTGTGGAAGGGGAAGTTTCTTTGGTCATATCCTTAATTGGAACCGCTCCATCACCTGGACTTCGACCTTCACTCCTCTCCTCCATTTCTACTAGTTCTCTAATTGATTCCAGAGGTGATGCATGGCGTAGATGTGCCAGGGTTCCTGATGTGTCCAAAGGCTGGAGTAAGTGCTCTTCAGACTGTTGATTATCCTTGCTTTTACTGTTAGTCTGAGCATCTTTGTTTAAGCATGGACTTCCAGAACTAATACTAAATATATCCAAATTGTGTTGGGATTGTAAAGTGCTCTTTTCACACGATTGCAGATCTGGTAGTCTTTCTTCGTTATCTAGAAGGTGGAAACTTTCTTCTAGCTTTCTATTTGACATCATCATAGCATTGTATATTCACACAGCGGTCAATAAGCCTGTTGTGAGAATAACAAGCACTCGATGACAATAATGGACAAACATTTATACACAATAATACACAAAATTCAGCAAAATCCAAAGGGAATATCTAGCAAACTAGACAATATTACTTTATTGAATTTTTATTGTTTATTTTTACACAATCCAATTCAAAAGACGGTCACTTACCTTCACCTGGAGCAGTGAATATGATGAACCTAATGGCTCTTTAGAAGCGCTCATCTCATTCAACGTTTGGCCAAGAGAGTGACCTTGGTGTTGAAAAGCTGAACACCAGGCTGTCAGACTCAGATTACACCGAGCTATACATCAATCCTCTACTGCGGCTGTTATTAAATTCATGGAAACCATACACCATTTTTTGCATTTTATTCAAAAACATAAAAGCAAATATTTTTTTATTTATTTGATATTAGACACTATATTCAATGATTTATAATGTATTCTTTTATTTTGTTAGGTTTTTTTGGACATGCAAAAACTGATTCTGTACATTATCTACAGTATGCTTAAAGCTATATATTGAATTTTTCAATGATGAAATGAATACCTTGAAATTAACACTTCCCAAGTACCAGCTGTTACGAGACGATTCATGTATGCTCACACCCATAATCATATTTTATCTTTTAAATTATGAAATCATTGCTGCATCACCACTTTTTTTGTTTGTTTATTAACAGACCTATTAACCTACTTAAATTTCATAATTTGAATTTTTTTCTTTTCAGATCATGTAGAGGAATGTTAGGTTTTTTTTTATTGAAAAATCAAAAAAAGAAGCCACATTTCTGACGGATTCCTTGATGCATGGATTTCACTAATTAAAATAACCCAATCAAGCTGTTTTCAACTTTGTCAAACAGCGTCTGACAGATCAGACTTTTCAATATGAAGCCGTCTCATGGACCAATTTTTTTTACATTTCCACATAAACTTTCACTCAGATTGAGATCAGGACTGTTTGCTGGCCATGGCAGTGGGTTGATTCTGCCTTTCCTGGCTAAAGAAAAGCTTTACCATCGTTGCTCTATAGCAAGCATAATCATCCTGAAAAATAACATCACCTAATCTATTGTTTGTTAATGGAATAATAAATGTATTGATGTATTTACATAGACCTGCGCATCTTCTCTGATCCTTTACCTGACCATGCAACCCCATATCATGAATGAGTAGGGAAATTTGACCAGACTAGAATATTTTAGCAGAATCACTTTCATACAATAATCCAGACTCCTTGATTCTCTTTCGCCCACTGTTTTCTATTTTTCTTCTGTTAAAGTGCTATCCCTGCTCTTTCGATCCCTGTTTTCACTAGAGGTGTAATGGTACACGAAATCTTACTGATTTTTTTTTTTTGGAACAGGGCTTTTGGTTTAGTACACACAAGTACCGAATGCAATCCTTTTTACGTGAGGAAAAGTTAAAATCTGAGTTCCCTCAAGAACGTATTAAGTGGCGGACCGCAAGTCTACATCTCACACTTTTAGTTCAGTTTTTATTTTATAAAACTTGAAAACATACACAACAATGCCAGAGATATGGGTATAGAGTTAGCACAGTGTCACTCCATACAAATAAGATTTGTTTTGCACATAAATGAAGTGGCTAGCGGCTAACGCTAGTGATATGGATTCTTTACCGTTTTATGTACAGCTTCAAGAATTTCTCTTAAAAGAAAAAAATCCAGACAATTATGCATATCGAGGGAGTGAAGTATGCTGATATAAGAAAAGTCATGTAGCTATCTTTATATCTTTAGAAAATTAAATATAAAATCTAAAACACACCTGTATTACCCAAATTTTGTTTAACAAATTAAACTATTTAATTTTCCCCTTTATTTTATCGAGTTCTTAAGTCAATATAATAAAAAGTGTAAAGTTGTATTGCATTAATTTGATTTATTGTTTTTAAGTTTCGTAAAAAATATTATAAAGTTATATATTATTTATCAAGCAGGCATGTTAATAATAAACTATGTTAATTTAATGTTTTGCATTTTCCCCCCTAACCATACCGAAATTGAACTGAACCGTGAATTTTTTGTACCATTACACTTCTAGTTTTCCACCCATTTATTTTAAGCATTTCTATGTTCAAAGCATACTGTTTTTTTTTGTGTTTTACTTTCTGACACACTGCTGTTTTTCATTTATAACCTTTCTGTTTTGTTTATACTTGCACCACACCTTAAACATAACTCGCTAGAAACAGTCAACATTTTCTGTCACACTACCTGTTTGAGTTTTATCACCTTTTCCAATGTTAATAAGAACAGCAGCTCATTGAAGTGAGCATACTCTGATTTGCATTTTCAGACCTTTGGCAGTACTGTATGTTTTTAAAATGCAAATCACAAGATGATTGCATAATTTTTTTCCCTTCAACATTAAGCGATTCCTAATTTTTTACTTACTGCCAAACATGGGAAAAGGCCATTCTTTACAATACTTTTTTTTTTATTGTTGTTTCACAGCCATATTGTTTCATTATTAAAAGGAAAAAAGATTGTCTCATCTGATTTGTGCTGCATACTTTTTGTTGTTGTTAACTTTACCTAGTGGTTGATTCAGGCGTCTTACACTTCACTGAAAAACATTTATGGTGAGATTATACGAGACAACTGGGACACATTGGCCATCTTTTCATGATTGATGATGCATGATTATTGCAGTATTGGGATATAGTACAATAGATTGAATGTTTTAATATTTCCTTTGTAAATATTCTCATACTTTCATATCTATTTTCGGGGGAAAAAATACTTCAATTAATATTTTAGGTAACATAAAAATGTCTCTGAAGCTTGTTTTGCATGTTTCCACATAACATGGGGCCTTTAATAACTTCATGACCCAACTCTTTTTACTGTCATGCTTACTGCTTTTTTATTTATTTATTTTTTTTAACACAGCAAAAAAGGGACACCTTAGATCGCTAAGATCTGACTGCACGCTAGATCATATACCATATATACCCATATTTTCCATTTATTTTACATTAAAAGTCAGTTCTGGTGTTATAGATGTCATTGTGTGTGCCTCACTGCTTGCACAGGCTTTGGCACCAATAAAACAATGTGCATGTGTGGTCATGTGACCTTTCAGGAAGCACATGTACAATTTAAATGTCCACAGTATGCCAGTTGCACCTGTTTATCAGCCAGATAATTTTGAACACATTTCAAACAACTGCTGTGAGAAAATAAAAATTCTTACAAATATTTGTTTTGCAAGTGACGCCTGAAACATTCCTTTACACACCTGCATCGTGGTTAACTGCTACGAAAGTTTCCTCCTGTCCAACGCCAAACGTACTCTTAAAATACAGTTGTGCATGTGAGCATCCGTTTATGTAATGGATAATATACAACCTCTCCGGGAAAACCTTATGCAGTTTCATATCCATTTGCATAGAATTTCAGATTTCAACTCAATTTCTATTCCACGTGTTCTCTTATCATTGCACAAAGTCCACGAGAGTTCAGAAGCTTTTTATAGGCTGACTATTTATACCAGCGAGTCATCATGAAGGCCTGCCAGTGAAATTGATTCCAACTTTCAAAGGACCCTCTGATTCAAATTTAGCACACAATCACATTTGCTCACGAAGGAAAGGAGGCCCAAGCAGTCAAGAGCCAATCAGGAGGTGAACCTTTGCTACTTTAGCGAGTTTTTTTGAGTTGCTACTTTTTCTAACGTGTGTCTTGTTTTACACGGCGACAAAAACTTTTATGTTGATAGCATAGGGATCATTGGACAGATATGGCTTTAAAAAGCACAAAAGGTGTACTTAGAAAAAAAAAATTCACCAGAGAAGTGTCTACATTTTAATCCATGTCAATTCAGATTCCATTAATTCTAATGAAAATGAATACCTTAACCAATCTTACCCGATCCGCCCGGCTTCATGTTAAACCACCGTCCAATGTATTTTAAACATTATGTGCTTGGTTAGAATTGAAGAGTCCACTCAGAAAAGAAGCTTCAGTCTCACTCCCCTTCCTCCTCCAGCTTTATTGATAGTTAAAATTACATTTCTATGTTCTAGGACTTCAGTTGCTTTTACCTTCCGACTTAAAAACTGAGTACAAGCGAATGATTATTATTATTATTTTTTTTTTTTTACTTTTACAGTAGTCTAAGTGATATTGTACAAAAATAACATTTGATTTCTGTGAAAACATTCACCTTTCTCCTCACTCCAAACCATATTTTGTCCCACCCACTACTATTCCACTGATGTTTTTTTTTCTCCTTGGGTAAAATGACCTGCAATCGTGGGATTCCACACTTGACTTTTTGTTTTCTTAGCGGCTTCACTTATCAAACCTGAGCCTTACAAAGATATTTGTTCTCCTGTTTTTTTTTTTCATGTTCTGAATGTGCTGTAAACTTGCTTATCAAGGATGCGTTTAATAACTGTATTCTCCACTTAGCTGCGTGCTGCTGGTCGGGCCTGGGCCGATCTGACTGCACGAGTCCTGCACTGCTTTCCCAGGTTATTCACTCTTTTAGCACAACTCACTACCATTGAAAAAAAGAAAGAAAAAAAGGCAAATCATACCCGGAAGTTCACATTTCCTTGATTTCTTTCCCTACTGATCTCTCGCCGAGGCCCTGTTCGGTGAGGCCAGGACAGGTCAACTCGACAACATTTCCTAGCTGCGCACTCCCACTCAACTCACTCATCCCTGTTCACCAGTGGCATGGAAAGGGGGTTCTTTAACAAAGCATTATACATAACACCTCTACCAAACTAAACATAAACTTTTTTTGTATTAAATGCAGAAAGTGGAAATTTTTTCCACCCCTTTCCTTCTTTTAACGCGTCAAGAGCTCACTGGCCTGGGACTAGCCTCTATCTGCCAACCTTTGGCCAGTGAAGAGGATTCAGAGAAAATTATACAACCATCAATCAGAAAAAGAAGGGGCGACCAGGAAATCAGGACTAAGCGGTGGCCTCGATGGTGCACTCCTTTGCCAGGTGCCCGGATTTGCCACAGTTGTAGCAGTTGACTTCGCTCGCCTTGCTGCACTGGACAGCGACATGGCCAATTTCACCACACCTGCACAGACACATTGGATGAAAGCAGGGCAAGAGGACAGGAAAAAGAAAACAGACTTCATATTCAAATTAAATTGTAAACGGGTAGTGTAAATCCTTTCCTGAATAAGACTGGTTTATTTATCATGACTGTTTAAATAGCTGTAACGTCTACCTGTAGCACTTGACCTTCTCGCAGCCTTTCTGTATGTGCCCGAATCCGCCGCAGGAGTAGCACTTCTGCTCGTTGGCATGGTCGCAGTCTCGGGCCACGTGTCCGGCTTTGCCACAGTTGTAGCAGACCTGCTCCCTCTCCTTCTTGGGCTCCTTGCAGTCCCTGGAGATGTGGCCACTCCTTCCGCAGTTGTAGCAGGCTGCAGAAGATTTGGTGCAAGGTAGAGAAAAAAGATCAATAAAACATGGAAACTGCTGGAAAGCATACGCTAAAAGAAGACCTGCAAACAAACCAACCGTTTCAAACTGCTGTGAGACCATCTTTACATTTCAAGTGTTATTCCAGTCGAAGAAACATTAGCAGAGGTATTTATTTATACCACTTACATACTAAGTGACTGGGAATTAACAAAAAAAATTATAAAACCAAAACAGGGTAGGATTGCACAATTAATCATAACCACAATTTATAAATACCTGATAGCATTAAACAAGATTGTTTATATTGGCTACTGTTAAAGCTAGACTCAGATTTTTAACAGATGAATCCAAAGCTCTCTTAATTTGTTCTAAGTGCATACCTTGCATATTAATTTACATTTATGCAAAGTATGTTTTAATTCATGTATGTGTTTTATCTGATGACAAAAATTTCTCCCCTTCTGATTATCTACAATAAAGCACACTAAAACTATCTATGTCTTTAAATTAGCTGTGTAAATATCAAATTTTAATCTTTTGAACCCCCATTACACTGACACATTTATTTTATAAATAATATATTCTTTGTGTTACCAGTCAAAATTGACCGACAAGAGACAAAATTAGCAAGCGGCACAATTAACTGCTGCTTGGGCGTGTCTTTACTGAGAAGACATTTTCCAACGTATAAAAAAAAATATATACAAATAAAGAAAGTATCTTTGACAGTTTTCCGGGCCAATTTGCCCCCTATAAACAATATACACAGCACAGATATAGAAGCACAAACTTACCATCTTCGGTTCTTTCACAGTCTCGTGCAACGTGGCCCGGTTCCCCACAACGATAGCAGAACAGATCTGCATGGAATAAACGTGATAAAGAAGAATGTGTAATAACAGTGCAGAAACGTCGACACATCATGGTAAAACACTTTTACCTTTTCCTCTACCACGACCTTTACCACGGCCACGACCAGCGTTTGGGCAGTTCTTGATCCAGTGACCGGTACGGCCACAGCCAAAACACTCGTTGCTGCTCATCTTAGTCTTCAAATAAAGCTGTTGAAGAAAAAACGACAAATGTTGGTCTAAAAATAAAGAGCTGAAAATGCCCTAAAGAAAATAGACAGACCGACAGGCCTGATCCCAAACCGGAAATAAATAGTAGTAGTGCAACATCTCTCGCTGTAAAGAAAATACTTTATAAATGTTGATATTTTCTAGAAAATAAGAAGGATGAAAACAATGAACTAAACAAGTACAAATGAACTGAGACACTGGGCACAGATATGATTATTCCTTATTTTTTTGATTACAAGAATAATCTAAACTATAAGTTACTTCTAAACCTGCCATATCTAACATGCAAAGGTCCACGAACAACTGCCTTGCTGTAAAGTAAGTTTTCTGTTTCACACCTGCCATAAAACTCAGTGATCATCTTACAGACAGCAGCACACACTTCTGCTCTGTGACACACTGCAAGCCCACATATAGACACGCGTTCACTGTGTTCCTAATGGCCTGCATGTCTACATCTGAGAGGCGACCAACACACACAAGCCTGGCTGACTAGCAAGCGAGCAAACTACAAGGCCTGGCTTGTAAGATCAGCACAAACATGTTTTCAGGTGGCAAAATGGAAAATAAATATAATTGCACAGATAAAAACACAGGGAGAAACGGGGAACTCGGGGTGTTATGGGATGAGGTCCGGCCTTCGTCGATAGCAGAGCTACGCCACGCCGCCTTCCCCAAACACAGAGATGGAGAAGAGAGTCCCAAGGAAGCTAACCTTCATCTCTTTCCCCACAACATTGACCTGGAGTGCAAACCTCGGAACCCTCACAACATCCCAAAACCCCATAGAAACACTCTAAACCCTGGCTGCCCTACCAGCGCCCCGAGATTTCCCGCGCGCGCATGGCGCAGTAGGCCAACCTGAGAGGAAAAAAAAAAAACAACATGGCAACTCATTTACCTTCAACACATCCGCGGCGGAGTTTTTATCGACAAACGGGACGTTTTACCACATAAAACCGAGCCTTTTCGACACCGAGGCGGCGCCGCGCATGTAATAAGGGGATTATTTTGTGATCCGTTAGTTTTTTGGGGGTAAACACACTCACCTCGGCTCGGCTCGGCTCCGCTGCTCGGTTTGTGTTGCTCGGGTCGCCTCCCTCCCTGCGCTGCTGCGCCACGCGCCGTTTGCGCACGGCACCCTAGGACTTCAGGGTTGCCAGATTGGTGTAACATGCATCATAAGGTTGCCAAATCGCGTTTTCATGGCCAGTTAATTATTATTAACTTGGTTAAAAAATGTTTTATTCACGTCGAAACCCTGACCAGGTCACACTCATGTACTCGTAGCATCCTTTCTTACTTTTTACATGACGGCTATGTGAATCCCTGCAAAAGGCGGTCAAATCCCAACTCAACTAAGGTGCCATAAAGCCACCACCATGCAACTTCACCACAGTAAATGTCTGTGTAGAGCATACAACCTAACCCTAACCCTATAATGTTTAAATGTAAAAGTTTGTTCCTTATGAGTTTATCCCTAATGAACAAGCCAGTAGTAACTGTGGTGAAGGAAAAACTCCTTGAGTTGGTATGAGGAGGAAACCTTGAGAGGAACCAGACTCAAAAGGAAACCCATCTATATCCTTCCGTCTAGAAGGAGATATAGGAGCATTCGCACCAGAAACAGCAGATTTATGGACAGCTTTAAAATACAATTTCCAAATACCATCACCCTTCTGCACTTCTGGTGGATGCTAAACAAACTAGATGCAAAACTGCATTTCGTTGCTGTGTACCTGCACTATGCAATGACAATAAAGTTGTATCTACACTATGTTGCCAAAAGTCTGCTAGCAACTGGTCATAAGTATGGTATGTGCTTTTTGAGCATCACATTCCACTTTTAATCCCAATCTACTCTTATAAATATCTCCACTCTTCTGGAAAGATGTTCCATTAGATTTTGGAGTGTGCTTGTAGAGATTTGTGCTCATTCAGACACAATGGTCTTAGTAAAGTCAGGTACTAATGTAGGTGAGGTGAGGAGGTCTAAGGTGCAGTCAGTGTTCCAATTGATCCCAGAGTTGTTCAATAGGTTTGAGGTAAGAGCTCTATAGCCGGAGCTCTTCCACTCCAACCCATGCAAAGCATATCTTCACGGAGTTTGCTGTGTGCACAGGGGCAATGCCATGCTTGAACAGGTTTGGGTCTTCTAGTTCAAGTGAAGTAAAAATGTCATGCTACTTATCATCTTTGCAATAACAGTTTGGGAAAGAACCACATATGGCTGGGAAAGTCAGGTGTCCCAATACTTTTGTCCATACAGTGTATCTGTCTGTCAGTCTATCTTTCAATTAATTTTTGATGTATGTATGTAGAGCTTATCACCAACTTCATGATTCATACACACCACATTTGTATGTTGTATGTTATGTACTTGGCTTAAACAACTTTCATTGACAGAATAGCAAAGCAAGCTGACTGTGTTATCAAAGCACCAACTATCGCTGTTTTTAGCTTTTGAGTGGGAAACTGATTAAACATCAGTCCACGCATGAACAAACCAACATCATTTGGATTTGCTTTACACCTTGTCAGTAAAACTGCAGTTTGTGTGTGTGTGTGTGCTCATTTTATAATTAAAGATCACCACATTATCGTTTGTATCCATTTCTAGTTACATGTAATCATTGGTGGACAGTAACAAAAGTAAATGTAATTCGTTACTCTACTTAAGTAGCTTTTGTGTGTATCTGTACTTTTTCTGAAGTATGTCTGTTTGTGGAGACTTTTACTTCAACTTCACTACATTTCAACGTCAACAATATTTTTCCTCAACTTTATTTTGTGAAATCAGTCGTGCCTTTTTATGTATGGGCGGATAAAAACGTAACTGGTCAAACCCGTAGCAAGTCAACAATCAGGGTAGAGCATGCGCTCTGTTTAGAACTTGTTTTGATCGGTGCTTGTATCTACTTATCTCCAAACATACAGTTCAACATCAGTTCAACAGCAAGCAGAACCTTAAAAGAGGAATAAATGATGGAAGAAACTTCTAAGTAGAACTTGCTACAACCCCCGTTGCCTTATTTACACATTTTTTTAAGTAGTTTTTTAAAAGAAGGTTTTGGGCTCATGATCATTTTATTAGATATCAATCAGTGTTTGACTCATTAATATCATTCTATTAATAGACTGGTGTGCTGAGAGTCACATTAGAGTCTTTTCACATTAACTGATTTGATTAAGCAAAGAGTCTTGTGATAAAAATGCTAAAAGGAACATTATAGCCATAATAAATCATAGTACTTTGGATGCTTAACATTTACATTTGCGGCATTTAGCAGACACCCTTGTCCAGAGTGACGTACAAAAATGCTTTGCTTCTTAAAACAGCACAAAATTTGTACAAAACAGCACAAAATGATGCTTGTGTTGGGTTTTGATATTTTTAAAAATTAATTAATGAAAAGGAATGATGTGGTTAAAATGATTGTTTTTCGCTGAATTTTCTTGCCTGACATAAAACCATATGCAACCATTTAATAAAGTATAAGAAAAGTGTGTGTAACATAAAAAATAAGCACATCCTCCAAAGACAATTCTACTCACTAAACTCATACACATATATGTTTAATATACTGAAGGAAATTCTTGTATATAAAGTGAAATGTGTTTCGATGTGTACAGTGTATACTTAAGTACATTTGAAGGCAAACACTTTTGTACTTTTAAGTGAAAGTTTAAAGGGAGCACTTTTACTTTTACTGAAGTCAAATCAAAATCAAATCAAATCAAATCAAATTTTATTCGTCACATACACATACATACAGAGTACGACATGCAGTGAAATGCTTTATACGACTGACCGGCATGAGGGAATAGGGTGGGGGAAGAAATAAAACAAGAAATAAAACAAGGGAAAAAGAAGGCAGATAAATAAAACCAATAAACTATGTAAAATATAAAATATATAAAGATAAAGATATATATATATATATATATATATATA
>JAAIIK010000053.1:3058051-3071685 GCA_014706435.1 Silurus glanis | reverse complement strand
GTGCACAGACCAGCTGAACAAGTTGCCAAATATGTAATGACAAGAGATGCACCTCTGTGGCTCAGTAAGCTTGATCAAGACCAGGAGGACATGATATCAGCTGCTTGTTTGAAGTGAACTATTTACTGTGTGTTGCATTACAGATTAAATGACTGTTTAAGCAAAGAACAGAATGCAGTTTGATTTACTTGTAGTGTGGTTCAGCTTGTAAGGTTGGTGCCACGTTAGAGCAGAGGCTCTGTGTCCTTTGTCATAAAAAAACATTTGCAGAAATGTATAAACCTCTATTGCACTGCAACATCAATTCAAGAAAGATTCAGTTGTCTTAAAAAAAGAGTACAGGTATTGGACAAATATTGGCTTGAATTGTTAAACAAAAGCAAAAATAAAACAAATTGTTAAACAAAACCTCCTGGCATCTTTGACACCTTGGAAAATATATATTCAGTAACAGATTTTTACTCATGTAATGCCTTAAACACATCTTGGGTTATTCTTCTGACATATTTTCAACAATAGTTTCCAAAGTACAAATTGCTAAAGAAAAGTATGGTATGATTCAGTGTATTTAAAAAAAAAAAAAAAAAAAAAAAAAAAAAAAGTCACATGAGCAGTAGTTTGTTATTTAATGTGGGTGTGGCCAAGCTGTCCGATAGACTACACTGACAAAAGTTTGTGGAAACCTGACCATAAGATTTGTCTGTGCTTTTCCATATTAAGTCCCAATTTGCTGTTATAATAATCTCCCCTCCTTTTGGAATGGTGTTTTGCTAGATTTTGGATTGTGTTTGTGGAGATTTGTGCTCATTCAGGGACAAGGGTGTCAGTAAAGTCAGGTACTGATGTAGGGTGAGGAGGCCTGAGGTGCAATCAATGTTTCAATTCATCCCAATGGTTTTCAGTAAGGTTGAGGTCAGGGTTCTACAGCAGGTCACTAAAGATCTTCTACTCCAAGCCATGTAAACCATATCTTCACGGAGCTGGCTTTTTCATGCTGGAACAGGTTTGGGTTTCCTCATTCAAGGCAAGGGAAAATGTGTATGTTTCCACATACAAAGACCTCCTTTACAATTGTGTGCCTCCAATGTTGTGGTGACAGTCTGGGGAAGAACCACATATGGCTGGAATACACAGAACAGTGGTAGTAATGTCACGGTGCACATTAAGTTCAAGGAATGACAAGAGCGTCACATTGAGGAAATAGGAAGTATAATTGTGCAAAATTAAACAGAACTTTGTTACATGAAATTGTGAGTAGCATTTCATAAAGGTACCATTTTATGCACCTAGTCCTGTGTGAGTGAGTGGAGGGGTATCAGGGGTTTTCACATCCTGCCTGATGAAGCAAGACCATGAATGTGTAAAATGTTGATGAAGTTTACATGCCTCCTAAGCAGTGATTTGAACATGGTTGAAAGGGTAGCTTATCAGATGCAGCCATACTGTTTTAACGATCCTTGTGTGATAACAGTCTGCCTACCAACATTTTTAGTGCAGACACTTCATGGTTATGCACTTGCATACCTTGGCACATTTTCAGATTGATAGCAAAGTGACTTGACTATGACTTTGTGAAAATAGCTAAGAGAAATGTTGTGCGAGGATGACAAGCCACAACAGTGTTTCGATTTAAAGCATTTGTTGTGTGGTTTGTGTATAGGTTGCTTTGAAACAGGTGCTGCAATATTATTGTCTGTGAAGTTTACAGACATTTGTTTGGTTTCTTCCTTTTCAATACTCTTTATTCTTGTCTAGTCACTATTTTGAGCACTTGTTGTACTGTGAATTTGCTGTATATTTCTAGTCTCTCACTATTGTTTATTTGCTCTTTATGTAGTCTTGTGTACGTAATACTGCTTTATGTGCTGCACCATGTTTCTAGAGAATTTTTTTATATATATATATAAAAAATTATATAATATTATTATTATTATTATTATTATTATTATTATTATATATATATATATAATAGATAAAAAATATTTCCCCCCCATAGTTTATGAAGTTATATAGATAACGACCTATTTTGACCATTTTTTTTTTTTTTTTTTTTTTTTTTTTAAAAGAGACTGGGAGAAATTCACGAGTGGCTGTTTTCTGCTAATGGTCATTGAATAAAATTTTTTTTTTTCTTTTGACAAATTTTGGCTTATCACTGGAATTTATTGTTTACACGTCTTTTTATTTATTTTTTTTGGCGTAGATCGTTGAGCTTATCACTGTCCAGCCTGATGGAGCATGTCCAAGGAACCTGGAAGACCCTAAGCAATGGGTTTGGATTCCGAGACTCAGTGTTTGAAGATACCTGCATGTCTCCTACTATAACCAAAAGCTTTCCTTATCGCAGACGCTCATCGGATGATGAGAAAATCACCAATCCATCCAAAGCGAACACCATTCGCGTTTATCTACCAAATCAGCAGCGCACTGTGGTTTGTGAGAATATATACTAGCTGGCACATGGAATCAGAAAGCTTTAGTATTTTACTATAAAAATAATAATTATATATTAGACAGAAAATGACAATATTTACATTTACATGTTACTTGGGTCTGTGCTCTCTACTGGACCTGTCTAAAAAAAACTGACTTGGTGTGATTTGGATTTCTTCAGGTGAATGTACGACCAGGCATGACCCTGCACAGCTGCCTCATCAAGGCCCTTAAAGTCAGAGGCCTCCAGCCTGAGTGTTGCGCTGTGTTCAGGCTCCATCCAGAACACCCTAAAAGGTAATGTCGGTTTTTTATCATGCTGTATAATACAGAATACTACCTTTACTGACTAATTTTGCCTTATTTTCACCAGCCAAGGTTACCTAAGGTTACTGAAAATTAGATGATTGTCAATGATTCACAGGCAGGATAAGAAACCTCAAAATATTATGTTGAGATTTTATAGTTGGTATTTACCCACATTTGATTTGGCAGTGGCTGTGAATCTTAGAAGGAAGCCTGTCCATTTTCAATTAGCTTGATAACCTAAACTAGCTTGTTACAAATTTTCACATGTACTATAATTACACTATAGGCTCTCGAGAAGCCATAGCTGAGAGACCATAGACGAACAACCATTTTCCCAGCCTCCAATGAACCTCTAATTCTGCAGAATGATTTTAGTTGATCTATGCCATCACCGATCATGGAGAGATCATTGAGAGATCACTGCGAGATCCCTGCGAGATCAGAACAGAGCACATGTTGATAACATCCAAACTATTCAATTAACAAGGGGCGAGCTATCTGCATCTTTCTGAACTTACACTGGTTCACAGGGCAGCGTAGCATACTTGGAGAAAAGAGCTGTCTGCCCTCATCTGCATACAAATTTAAGAGGTTTTGGCAAATTTTAACTAGTACTCATTGTTCAGTAATTTAGCCAGCCTGATGTACTAAATAAATTCTGTGGCAAACATTTTCCTCCTCTGTCCCAAAACAATTTCTAGCATCCTATGTACCCCCTTTAGTTTCATTGCAAATCAAACTGTGTGTGTGTGTGTGTGTGTGTGTGTGTGTGTGTGTGTGTGTGTGTGTGTGTGTGTGTGTGTGTGTATAAATAAAACAGTGTTACACTGTGAAGAGTTGTTCATGTTTATAGATTATAGCAGATTGTAGACATATATATTTACCGTATTTTTCGGACTATAAGCCGCTACTTTTTTCCCACGTTTTGAACCCCGCGGCTTAAACAACGAAGCGGCTAATTTATGAATTGTTCCTGGGTTTTTCCCGGTTTCACAAACTTCAAGCCAAAAAACTGAACCCCATAACATTAGACCAATGAAATTTCCGAACAGAAACGAAAAAATGCACCTCACCTGTGTTCTGAGCTGCACGGCATCGGGAGAAAAAACTTCCATCGGGTGATTTTTAAACGCACGATGATGCCAAAAGATAAACTCCTGAGAGAAATAGTTGTGAAAGGAAGGAGGAAGACGGTGAACAATGACTTTCTTGGTAGGCTACTGTTTAGATACAAGCCGTTGTAACGCGTTGAGTCTGGGTGAATGGATAGCGCGCTAACTCCAGTTGCAACAGAAATCATATAAGCACAGACAGGTTTCCAAAACTCTTGCTTTTTTATTTTTCTTGGCAACAGCGTTAAGGGTTAGTCAAAGAAACTTAGAAATGAGCATCAGAAAATAATAAGGACATAATCCTCGATCTCCACACACGCAGTAATAGCGGAAAAATGCAGTGACACGCTATTCCCAAAATACCGCTATGCTCCTAAAGGAAGAGCAACATATTTCACCCGTTATACCGTGTGTAACGTGTCTTTCGTTAAAGCCTGTGTAAAGTACATTAGTGTAGACACCTGCGGCTTATAGACAGGTGCGGCTTATTTATGTTAAAAATAAAAATATTTGTAAAATTCAGTGGGTGCAGCTTATATATGGGTGCGCTTTATAGTCCGGAAATTACGGTACATAAGATTTTCTTTGTTCTGTAATTAGCCTTGGATTAGAGAACAAATTAAGAAGCAGGTTTTGGACATCCAACTTGCCCTGGTTTATTGTATTTATTACAGTACGAGAAATAGTTTAATGAAAAACTACAGTCTTCCCAAGTTATAGTGTATTATTTCTTAAATAGTAAATGTGATCAATATTGCATGGTATGTAATTCTCAAGTGTGTAATCGTGAAAGGTGTTATTCTTATGTTGTTTTAAAGACTTTTTTTATTTTTGTTTTATTTTATTGATTTGAAGTTATTTAACACTTTAGTAAGTAAAATTTTTACAAAAAGTACTCCTGATTTCAGCAAAAAATCCCGTATGGATTGGAACACTGATTCTACCTCACTCATTGGGGAAGAGCTGCTGGTCGAAGTCTTGGATCACGTACCGCTAACAACACACAATTTTGTGAGTGAGCTTGAACTTCACATGACCCTGTAGTGCCTTTGACCCATTAAAATGACTGTTTAAATAAAACTGACCAACCAGACGAAATTAATTTTTCATTAGGTACGAAAGACTTTTCTGAAGCTGGCCTTCTGTGACATTTGCCAGAAGTTCCTTTTACATGGCTTCCGATGTCAGACGTGCGGATACAAATTCCACGAACACTGCAGCACCAAAGTCCCCACCATGTGTGTTGACTGGAGCAACATTCGACAGCTTCTGTAAGTTTGAGGAAAGAGCTTTATTAGAATGGGATTTGGTTTAGATTGGGCGTTAGGGTAAATCCTTTTTGCTATTTTGCTCTCCAAATGATATGGAAATTAAAGTGATCAAAACTTTGTCAAACTGCTGACTGAATTACTTCGGTAGGAGTCTAGATCATTTGAGTGCATACAAAGAGAGAACAATTGGCGCAGTCATGAAATGCTGAAATATTGCTTTGTCTTTGTTTTTATTTTATTTTTAAACCAGGAACTTTATAACCAATGGAAAGGAGGTAAAGGTAATCAAAAATAAAGATCTTGATCCTGCAAGCTGATTAAATTGTCTATTATAATGGTGATTACAGTTCAGTGGCGGCTGGTGGTTTTAGAAAATGGGGAAGCACAAGTGCCTTTTATTAAAGGCACTTGTCATCTATCTGTGTTATGTTTTATCAGTTTCATCTGTTGGTCTGACCTTCAGTTTAATTCTCAGAATCTTCTCACAAGTAAGACCAAAAAAACATTAGGCTGACAAAATTAGTAGTGCCTGTTCACTACGCTGCTAACCAGCAAGCTCAATTTCCCTGAAGAACATTGTGACAACTAGATGTGTTCGATTAACAAACAAATGCAAAAATGATCAAATATTAATGTATGCTTGCAATATTTACCACTTAAACTGAGAACTAGATATAGTTGCAAACATCACAAACTATCTAGAGACGTGACATTTGGATCCCACTTCATGTGGAGTTTGGACATTGGACCTCTTTGAGTGGCATGGAGAAGCTGGTGTTGGATCTATAATGGTTGCAAATGTTGAGCTATTTTATGAGTTGCTCAGTAGCTCCTGGTTCCATAATCTCAAATGACTGTATAAGACAGTAGAAAGGACATTACTCACAATCTTACATTAGAGTGCTCATGTTAGTTCTCAAGCTCGTGTTCTGTATTGCTTAAAGACTATGATCGCCCTTTTGATGTCACACAAATGAGGATGGGTTCCCCTTTTGAGTCTGGTTCCTCTCAAGGTTTCTTCCTCATAACATCTAAGGGAGTTTTTCCTTGACACAGTCACCATGGCTGCTCATCAGGGATAAATGCACATCATTCACCTTAACTGTTAAATTCTGTAAAGCTGCTTTGAGACCATGTCCAATGTGAAAAGTGCTATAGAAATAAACTTGACTTGACTTGATCTAGCAATTTTGGAAAGAAAATACATTGACTATATACGTTTTTACATAAAGAGTGGATTAAGTAGTTTGAGATGTCATTCAAGTTCATTACTGTTTTACTGAGTGGCAGTTGGTTTTCAGTCATCTTATGGAAAACCTGTTGCAAAAGGTGCACTGTGGGGGGGGAATTATAATTTTTTTCTATGCAAACACTTCTACATACACTCCTAATTACATCTAGTCCCATAACACATTAAAGTATGTTGTCCTATAAGCTTAAGCTTTCCTCCCATTAATAAATAGATTACATGAATCTGTCTTACAAGCGCAAAGATTCATTTTGGTGTTGTGTCTGAGGCTTCAAAAGGGGATTTTCTTACAGGCTGCACTGTCCACAGTTTACATTAAATGAATAAACAGTGTGATTAGTCTGTTTGCTGCTTCACCATGAGTGATGAGCAAAACAGACTCCGAGCTTCCCATGTAGTTTTAAAGTAGTAGTCTCATTTTCAGCAAGGTTTTGTTTATACGTATATGCTACAATATCACAAATATCCAGCAGGAAAAGAATCTGTTAGAAACTTGCTCATTTCATGTAAGTTTATTGCTGTCCAGATACAATGGAGGAAATATTTAATTACAGACAAGTGTGAAAAGCTGTTTGAATAGTGCTTAAGGCTCTGCCCTACTCACATAAAGCAAAATCAGCTGTGTTTATTATACTCATATATATATATATTAATGTTTTGATAAATTGTTTTTTTTCCCCCTGCAAACAGTGTGATTTATTATACATACATATAAGTACTAAAGTATGCAAAAATGGAGGGCTGTGCAGTATAAAAATTATTTCGCTATTAGAAAAGAAAGTAAATGCCTAAAGTGCTCTTGACTCCCAGTAGTTTGATGATCCTTGTTACCAATTCACACTATAAGAGTTTGCATACCCTGTTGTCTATTCTCATCGCAGACATTCTTTGGAGATGCATATCAATAAAATAGGGCAAGGCCTGGCACAATGGACTATTCTATATATGATTACACCACTGAACTCTCTCCTATAATTTCTACTTCTCCTATACTTATCCAGTGTCATTTTTTTTTTTTTTTTTTTATTCTGATTGCTAAAACATCTGGTCAAGGCCAGCACGTTCATGGCTTTGTTAGCAAATTAAATAGCAGTGATATCTGTATTTTTATTTTAATGGTAAATATCTACATATTAACAAAGGCTCTGCTAGTTTCAGGTTGTGTGTGTGACCGTAGAATAGAAAGTAAGGAAATTAAAAATGCGGTCCTAAAGGATATTTGCCCAAAACTGAATGCTAATGTAGCTAACAAGGGAAGCCTATAGCTATTAGTTCAGCATGATAAACTCATCAAACAATCATCTTAAAATTCACAAAAATTCTAAAATCTGGTCTGACACCAACTAAGTGCTGAGGAAAAATATGATTCTAGATTTAATACAGCTGCCACTGTTGATTTCAGCTCTGTAATAGTTTGGGCTTTTTCTTTTGAAATTTTCTTTTTCTTTTTTATGTTTATATCTAAAGACCTAAAGTCTCAGAAAACACATTTATATAAGATGCTGAACTACTTACATGCATAATTTACATTAAGCTAACTGTGAATTGTTGGTTTCATGTACATTAGCATTGCAGCTCAAATGCAAAACTGAGTAAAAGTATTGTCGGACATTAAATGTGCCTTAGCTAGGTGATAAGAGGGACAAGTGTAAATTGGTTTTCGGTTGAATTATACTTTTAAATACTTAGACGACTTTTGCATTTTGACCTATTCCAGCTTTAAATCAAATCCAAGAGTTCAAATTGTGTCAAAGTGCATAAATGCTTTACACTAATGCTGTGTTCATCTTCCTCTCCCAGTTTGTTTCCCACACCAGGAGAAAGTGGAACTTTGTCACTTCCACCTCTCTCATCTCGGCGGATGCGAGACTCTTTATGCCGACTTCCTGCCAGGTTTGTTCTTTGAGGCTAATTGAAAGCAGCGAATGATTAGTAGCTCTTTATTTTTATTTTTTCACAATAAATTATGACAAATTGTATATTTTCACATATCGTTGATTATTAAAGTTCTTTTACTGTCTTTGTCATGAAGCTCTTTTGCACTCTGCCCAAGGATACAGCATTTTTGAAGAAGTTCAGACTAAAGCTTACTGAAGTGAATATGCGGTCATGTGGCTTCGGATATGGAAAAAATATTAGATACAACAGGCAGAGTTCCTATGAAACAAATGCTAGCAACACAGCAAAATATCCCCTCTGGAATAACTGGGTAATGCCAGATAAAAATTCTCCAAACTGGTTTCTAGTTTAAATTAGGGACTGCTGCTTACATATTATGCCTGAAAGAGTACTGACCCACTGCACATGTACCTTCTAATAATTGTTGAAGCTCGAATTAAGAAATGGATTTATTACATTAGTGTGGAACTGAAGATACAGTAACAGAAATGTTGGACGTCGTTCAACTATGCGGGGATTTGGCTGGATCTTAAAAGCGTTTCTTGAGACTGACATCAAGATTATAGGCAAAGTGGTGGATGATACCCAAAAAAAAGTCATGCTTTTTACCTTTTTTTTTTTTTTTTTTTTTCTTTTTTTCTTGAAAAAACAGGAAACTGCTTTCTAGATTGCAGGACCAGTGCATTGTTCACAGTATTATTTCTGACAAGCACAGGAAAAACACAGTTTTTCTATGTACCTTATGATTATTCTATCAGCCATGATAATGTTATTTGAATTAAGAATAAGGAGATTTGTACATGCATGTACAGAAAAGCTTTGTATTAAACAGATGTCCATGAATCAAATTATTCAGTGTCTAAAAATTTATAAAAACAAACAATGCGCTGCAAAAGGTAAATTTTTGGCTAAAGTACGCAGCAATGAAATGCAATTCTTTTTTTCAGGAGTGTGTCTACAAAACTGACCTGAGCAATTATTAAAGGCATCAAGCCATTGCATTAGATTTACTACTACTGCATCAGCACAAATCGGAAGGATCTAATCGGTTTTTAGATCAAGAATAATGCCACATTCAAAACCCACAAGGCTTTGAGGCTCATGCTTATAGCTGTCTCAACGTTATTAAACCTTTCCAACAAACTGTCAGTAACAAACTTGGTGTTTACAGTGCTGTTGCAGTATTATTTTTAAGAATAGTTCCTACATACAGTTGTTGTATTTAAATGAAGCCAATGTTTTTTTATTTACAGCGCTTATCACAGACACTCTACGCCTCACGCCTTTAACTACATTGCACCCTTGCCACCCTCAAGCGGTTCTCTCTCCCAGAAACAGCGCTCCACATCCACACCCAATGTCCACATGGTCAGCAGCAGTCTGCCTGTGGGTGGGGCTTCATTTGAGGTGAGCGCTCACTGGAGTTTGTGACTTTTCTTTATTTTGCTTTTGTACTCAAACACTTGAGGACTCTATTTATGTATAGGCAAAACCATAGTTAAGTGGTGTACCAGGGGTAAACTGGTAAGGTGAGTGTGCTTGATGTCCATCTTGGGTCAGCACGATTGTGTGTTCTCAACACTGCTATCGTGGAAAAAATGTGATTTTTAAAAGTTTTGAAGAAATCTCTTTATTGTGTTAATAATGTAACTAAATACAGTTGCTAAAACCAATAGTATTGCATATTCGAAATGAGTAAAAACAAAAGGGAAACACGTGAACTCCAACTATAATTAGCATATGGATAAATCACAAGTTATCAAATAGGATTTGCTGCTGAGCATGATCTTTAAAGTTAAAAGGGTAAGGCAAGGTTAGAAAGTTATTGAAATGACAAACATTTTCAGTTTTGGTAAAAATTGTATATACTATTCTCGTGTATTGCTACTTGAAATTCAGTTTTGGTCATTTGTTTGGTAATTTTTTATTTGACCATAAATCAGCCACATATGAATGGTGTTTCCAGATCGTCAAACACAAACGACTTGCATTAATTCTGACAACAAAATAATTTCCTTACACTTAACTGTGGAGCATTGGTGATGTGATTAGCAAGTACGATGACCTAAATGACCAGCGTTTTTTCTTTCTTTCTTTTTCCCCCCCATTATTATTTGTAGGGTTAAAGAATTAAAACAGTAGACTTTACATTTTTTGCTTAGAATATAAGCTTTTTTCTTACATAAAAACCATAAGAGCCCAAGAGAAGCTTAGTCAATGACTGCCTGCATTACATTTGAGTAAATGTGACCATTTCCAATTACACCACAAACATATTTAGAAAGCATGGGCTTTGAATCAGGAGACACCAGAGAGTCAGATTATGGCGGGATTTATTTCAATATTTGGAACAGTGAACTACATGACAGTAATTGGGATTAAACCTAATGATTTTGTGTGTGCTGGAGCATTTCAGAGACAATAAAAGCATTTAAAGCAAAATAACTTCTAGTACTTATGCAATAAACAATGCCTGAATATTGTGTTTTCCAAAGACCTGATAGAATGCAAATGATTTTTTACTTTTGATACTATATGTTCACAAACACCTTTCTGTATTTCCCCTTTTCTGACAGGATTCCTTAAAAATTCAGGACTCGGGTGAGAATGATCTACAAATATATCATTAGAAATTTCAAAACACGTTTCTAAAATTAAGTTTCTCTCATTTGTATGTTTTTCCTTTACAGGAAGACCTCCTAATCTCAGCCCCACAGGGTGGTCTCAGGCCAAAACTCCAGGCCTTGTTCATAGAGAAAAGACTTCATCTAATACTCAGGACAAAAACAGAATAGTAAGTGTCAATGTGTGTTTATTTATTTATTTTTTACTTCTTTTGTAACTGCATGTTGTACAGTCACACACAGTGGGTTATTCATGTGTCTTTAAGTCTGCATTAATCATTTGGCCAGTTAATCAGTGATAAAGCCTAGAATTGGAGATTTGCTAGTGATATCAAGATAAAGGTTATTGTGGACAAAATAACTCTTTATATTCATGCATGTATGTGCAAAACTTTCACAACTCTGTTATACAGTGTTCAGCTTGCATGCTCAATGAGCATTTTAATACATGTTTTTTTTTAATTAATTAATTAATTTATTATTATTATTATTTTTTACTGCCCTTTAATTTAAAAACAGACCAAATGTTCTAATGTAATGTTGTCAAAACTGTGTGGCTTTAGAAATGATAAAATGGTTTTGTGATAAGATTGTAAATATTATTTGCCAAAAAAAACCTTTTTTTGGTACATAGTTAGACCGGAAACACAGGCATGATCCTAGTTGCCATTTTACTAACTGGTTTCTGCTAATCATTTGCTTTCTAAAACATTTTCTTTTTGGTGCCAATTTTCCCTCTTTGGCAGAATTTTTGAGTGAAATCTAAGATTAGCAAATTTGGTTTGTTAAAGGTTTCTGTTTATTTTACTGTGATCTCAAAACATCTCAGTAAAATTTGGTGAATTTATATATATCTGTTACATGTATTCAAAATATTTGTATTTTTAATAGAAATAAAATCTGTATTTCTTGGTTATGGTAAAAGTAAATGAGCTGGTTTTTTTTTTTTTTTTTTTTTTAAATTTCTTTCATGCTTCTTAAAAATTGTTTTGCACAATTTTGGTGGATTCATTGAGATTCGTTTCTCTTCAGCGGCCCAGGGAAAAGCGAGATTCTTGCTACTACTGGGAGATTGATGCCAGTGAGGTGGTTCTGCACTCATGCATAGGATCAGGGTCATTTGGGACAGTTTACAAAGGGAAATGGCACGGTAAGCATTACAGGGTATTAAAATTACATGGTGATTGGGATAAAAGGAAAAGTTCACTAGTTTTTAAATATTTAATCAACCCGTCCAAGCGAAATGTATGTGATTGATTGGATACGTTTATTATTTTTGCCTACAAACAGACTAGGAGACTTTTTTTATTAAGTAAGTTTATTGCAAAGTATCAGTGGCAAGTTTTCTAATAAATCTTTTATCATTTGCAATATAATCTTTAATACAGACTGAAGGGAGTTGCTCTTCCCCTTTAGATGTCTTGGTTTTCTCAACATTACAAGGTTGTATGAAGCATACATAGTGTTCATACATGCCATTTAGAAAGTGGCCTATATGCTACAATGGACTCATGCTAGTGTGATTACTGCAAGTTTGATATGCTATCTCCCTATTTTTTCTGCAGATGCGCTATCTCCCTATTTTTTCTTACCATACACCTTCTCGGCACTTGTGCTTAGTGTTTTACATAATAATCTATAGTATTGTAAGGTTTGAGTATGTGTACTCACTTATCTGGCATCGTTTATTTACACTAAGTTATGCCCTAATTGGTGTGTATATAGGTGTTAGATTAGAGTGACTGGGGAGGCTTCAAGCAGGCACCTTGTAGCATGGTCCTTTATGTAGCATAAGTTTTGTCACTGTGTTATGGCTAGAACACCTTTATTTGTTTGCAGATGGTTTATATCTAACTACTTATGTTTTTCACTTTTTTATTTGACCATTATAAAATTTTAACTTTTATTCACACACTATTCTGCACTTGCATAAGTATTGTTTCCTTTTCATTTAGTTTGAAAGCTTGGGTTAGAGGGGCAGTTCTTGCTTTAGGAGCTGCTGCATTAAGAAGCAACATTTATTTGCGATGTGCAGCCATGTAGCTGGCTAGTTCAGTAAATAGCTTACCCTCTCTGAAATGGATACCATGCCATGCGTTTTCCTTTGCCACTGGTACACTGTATTTAGGGGATATAATAACACGAAATGTATTTCAGTGTCTGCCGTCAGAGTGGAGAACAAATAGAATAGTGTAATACTAAAACAGTCATTTTTAACTGTAATAATAAATCGGTTTTTATAGACACATTAGGAAGATTTAATTATCAAACTTTCTTTCGGCTTCTCCCATTAGGGGTCACCACAGCGGATCATTCGTGTTCGCGATCCGCATGTTTGATTTGGCACGTTTTACGCTGGATGCCCTTCCTAACGCAACCCTCCCCATTTATCCGGGCTTGGGACTGGCACTAAGAGTGCACTGGCTTGTGCAACCCTAATGGCTGGGGTCGGTTCCCTGACCGGGAATCGAACCTGGGCCGCAGCGGTGAGAGCGGCGCATCCTAACCACCAGGGAACCCAGGAAGATTCAATTACTAATAGTTAATAATTTAATTTAAAACAGTTTTTTTTCCTTTTCAACCTTATTAGCCTATTAGAAACGTCAAATAAAAAAAAAATTCAATAACCAAAAACTCTATTTTGTTTGAATTGAGCAGCCCTTGTTGTGTTTCTGTTAAGACTACTGATACTCTCTCTCTCTCTCTCTCTCTCTCTCTCTCTCTCTCTCTCTCTCTC
>JAAIIK010000053.1:3034492-3058041 GCA_014706435.1 Silurus glanis | reverse complement strand
CTCTCTCTCTCTCTCTCTCTCTCTCTCTCTCTCTCTCTCTCTCTCTCTCTCTCTCTCTCTCTCTCTCTCTGTGAGTGTGTTTCTTTGTGTCTGTGTGTTACAGTAAACAATTGCCATTAATAATGTTAGTACTTTGTAGTAATTTCTTTTGACCTGAAGTGAATGAAGACTCATTTGATGCAAACTTTTATGAGTGACTGCTGGCTTTTTATTTATTTATTTTTCATATCCCTGACGACCCTTTTACCAAGGCTCAGACATTGTTTCATATCTAGTTACTTGTATGTAACAATGTTGGGTTGATCTGTGCTACTCATGAAACGGCTCTTAATGCATGCACTTTCTTTAGGTGATGTTGCTGTGAAGATTTTAAAGGTCATAGATCCAACGCCAGAGCAGCTTCAGGCCTTTCGCAATGAGGTGGCAGTTTTGAGGTAAGAACATTTGGAAATATGTTTCTCCAGCAATATTGCAAATGAAGGTTTTTGTGATTGATTAGGTAACCCAGCTAATATATATGGAAAACTGAAATATGCTAAAACAAAATTATGTGTCCATTGCTATTAGGTGTTGTCTTTCTTTTCATTCATGCTTTTTTTTTTCAGGAATAAAACTCTTTATTTCTGACCTGACACACCCTTTTATATGTGTCTGATCTATCCACTCCAGAAAGACTCGTCATGTCAACATCTTGCTGTTTATGGGATACATGACCAAGGATAATCTGGCCATCGTGACACAATGGTGTGAAGGAAACAGCCTCTATAAACACCTGCATGTCCAGGACACCAAACTGCAGCTGTTCCAGCTGATTGACATTGCCAGACAGACTGCACAAGGCATGGAGTGAGTTACCAAGAGAGGCATTAAAGCCGTAACAATAAACAGCTCTATAGTCTGCAGATATTGATTTTTATAATGTACCATTAAACATGACATTATAGCACTATAGTGTTAAGGGTAGGCTTGAATATTCATTGCAGTGTGTTGGGCAGAGAGTTGGGGAGTTGAGTGCTGTGCTTAATGAGGTGGAGAGTCATTTTCAAACCGTCTGCAGCGTTTGTGTTTTCCATAGTAGATTAAGTTTGGACTTTTTCCACTCCATCAACAAGTGTGAATGCGTCCATTTTTAGAATAAGGGGTAAGAGTTCACTCAATATAGGGGTGTTTAGTATGTAAACACAGAGGCATTTTTTTTGTGTTCAAGAGGAAAAAAAAAAAAAAGATGGTTCTATGCATTGCAGACAGCAAATAATGGTGTCAGTGTGTTGTCTCTTGTGAAAATTGCTTTTTATAAATTGTTATTTCTTTTATATTCCTAGCTATCTGCATGCAAAGAACATAATCCACCGGGACATGAAGTCAAACAGTATCCTTTAAATACTTCTTAAAAAAAATGTCTTTAATGGACAAACTAGACAAAGGCAACACTTACTGTGTGTTTTTAAAGTGTATGCCTGTCTGCTTCCTGTCATTCAAAACATTTTTTTGGGAATCTAATGCCTGAGCAAACTCAAATAAAGTAAAGTCAATGACTGAATTGTTTGGCTAAAACAGCCTTACTTTTAATTTGTTTAGATGTTTTTTTTTGGTTTGTTTTTTTGCACTGTAGCTGTTAGTTGAAATTAGCTAAACAGTAATCTATGTCCATTTCACTGCAAACTCTTTTTTTTTATAAATGCGTGTCATATTATGCACTTTTACTTTTTAATTATCTACATAATAAAATTTTTTGAAAGAAAAATTTATCAGCGAGTATCCAAATTTACAACCTAAAGTTTAATGGAGGTACTGAATCTGTGTAACTTTTGCACAATTCCAAGTCTAGCTATATGGAGGTGCAGTGTTATTTATTTATTTATTTATTTATTTATTTATTTATTTATTTAAACAGTGAATCTCATTTTTGTAAAACAGACATACCAATTTATCTGGTTTAGCCATTTAGTATTTTATTTAGGCAGTTCAGTTAAAGAGAAAATGCCATTAGGGTTGCACAAACCAGTGCACTCTTAGTGCCGGTCCCAAGCCCGGATAAATGGGGAGGGTTGCGTTAGGAAAGGCATCCAGTGTAAAACGTGCCAAATCAAATATGCACATCACGAATCAGACTTTCATACCGGATCGGTCGAGGCCCGGGTTACCAACGACCGCCACAGGTATTGTTAGCCAACACGGTACTGGTGGAAATTGGGCAACTGTTGGCTAAAGAAGGAGAAGGAGAGGAGTAAGACGTCTACAGAGACAGCAGGCAAAGGAGAAGTGTAGGAGAGTAAGGGGGAATGGGGAATGAAAGTCAGTAGGAGTAAGACAGAGTATATGTGTGTGAATGAGAAAGAGGGCAGTGGAGTGGTGCATTTGCAGGGATAAGAGGTGGTGAAGGTGGAGGAGTTCAGGTACCTGGGATCAACAGTGCAAAGTAATGGAAAGTGTGTTAGAGAAGTGAAGAAAAGCGTGCAGGCAGGGTGGAGTGAGTGTAGAAGAGTGGCAGGAGTGATTTGTGATAGAAGGGTATCTGTAAGAGTGAAAGGGAAAGTTTATAGGACTGTAGTAAGACCTGCGATGATGTGTGGCATTGAGTAAAAGACAGGAGGTGGAGCTGGAGGTAGCAGAGCTAAGATTTTCATTGGGAGTGACGACGATGGACAGGATTAGAAATGAGTTTATTAGAGGGACCGTGCATGAAGGACGTTTTGGGGACAAAGAGAGGCCCGATTTGAGATGGTTTGGACATGTGCAGAGGAGAAGAGGACAGAAGAAGAAGCAGTTAACGAGAAAAGGTGCAAAAATATCAGCAGTTATTTTACCTAGCTGGACTTTGACAGGCAGGACTGCGGGTTATATGGTTTTAAAGGAGCTGAATACTTATTGCTAAATAAAAGGCAAACTGTTGCATTTGTGCACAAATCATCAGCAAAAAGTTCAAAATGTACCGCCCATCCACTAACTCGCATTATGGGTTTTGTGGTAAAATTCACATTTTTCCCTTTCTGCCCACTAGCCTTTTTGAAAATGTTGTGTAAAACCATACTAGTTTCAACACACATTTACTGCTGTATAGAACTTTAAAACAGACAATATTGGCTGTATTTATAGTAATTTTTGGGTATTAAGTACTAATGACAGTTGGACATATCATGGAATCTATGATTTGTACTTAATTTTAGCTTTATGATGCATCATTAGAGTTTATAAATATTATTTTTAATTCACAATTCTACAAGGACAGTTATACCGATTCATCAGCACTGGCTTTTTTGCAAGGAAAGTATGGATAAGCTGCCATAATATGAAATATATTAGGATTTTTAAAAGTATATGGCACTTTTTATTATGCAGCTTATCGAAATAGCTGATTTAGGACATCTGTGATTTAACCCAGATTTTACAAGCTGTACAAAGACAATTTGGCAACTTAAATAACTACTCTTTACAACCGTGGTGCACAGGAAATCATTTACATTGTGGTGAGTTTACATTGAGTTCCATTCCTGTCGGCCAAAAACAGGAATCTGAGGCTCGATTGGGCAGTTGAAGATTGGAAATATAGCAGGTGATGTTTTAGTCTCTTGGAAATGTATGTTTATAGTTTAGGGTGCAAATATTCTAGTTGATATTGCAGTTAGTATACTGGTCATAGGTCAAAGATCATATGCCAGACAACAATAGGCAAAGACATGTAGTCGTCTGGATTGTTTGACCCAAGGAACTTGTGCTTCTGTAAGTTATCTCAGCCCTTGAATCACATCTCTAGATATCTTCCTCCATGAAGGCTTAACAGTGAAGATAGGAGACTTTGGATTGGCCACAGTGAAGACCAGATGGAGCGGCTCACATCAAGTAGAGCAGCCTTCAGGATCCATTCTTTGGATGGTATGTCGAGAAACAGAAATATGTTTGGATAGCACATCATTTGAATTTAACAGAAAAAGGAAACAAACTATGCTTAAAATTACTAATAGCAATGTATCATATGCCAAATCTAATTATGTGCTCCAGGCTCCTGAAGTGATCAGGATGCAGGACAGTAATCCCTACAGTTTCCAGTCAGACGTCTACTCCTACGGTATTGTGCTTTATGAGCTGATGACCGGGGAGCTCCCATATTCTATGGTTGCAAACAGAGACCAGGTAACTACACATCACAACTGATAAAACCAATAAAATAAATGTAAAAAAATAAAACTTGTACAGATGTGGACAAATTTGTTGATACCTCTCCATAGGGGAAAAACTAAACAAAACCCATAATTCTTTTTAAAATAGCTTGCCTATGAATTGTTCTTAAATTTTAAAATAAAATCAGACTTTTGATTGAAACATTTTTTTTCTTTTTACAGTATTAACAATAAGTAAGTACACCCCGAGTAAACATGTCAAAACTAAGTCCAAATTGTCGATATTTAGGGTGAGCACTGCCTTAATCCTCCTAGGCATGGAATTCATCAGAGTTGCACAGGTTGTTGCTGGGATCCTCTTTTACTCCTCCATAATGATGTCACGGTGCTGTTGTATGTTAGACACATGCCGCTTCTCCATCTTCCGCTTGAGGATGCCCCACATGTGCTCAACAGGGTTCAGGTCTAGAGACATACTTGGCAACCCCATCACCTTCATATTCAGCTTCCTCATCAAGGCAGTTGTCATCTTGGCGGTGTGTTTGGAGTTGTTTTCATGTTGGAAAACTGCTGTTCGGCCCAGTTTCTGAAGGGAGGGCATCATGTTCTGTCACAGTACATGTTGGAATCAATGTTTCCCCCAATGAACTGTAGCTCCCCAGTACCAGCAGCACTCATGCAGCCCCAGACCATGATGCTACCACCACCATGCTTGACTGTAGGCAAGACACAGTTTTCTTGATTCTCTTGACCAGGGTGTCGCCACAAATGCTGGACATTATCTAAACCAAACAAGTATATCTTGGTCTCATCATAGTCTCTTCCATACGATGGCCATGCAAACCAACTTGTTGCAGTGGTGCAGAAGAGTCTTCTGAAGCTGGCTCCCAAAAAAGCCCACAAACAGTTTGCTGAAGACAACCTGTCAAAGAGCATGAATTACTGGAACCATGTACTGTGGTCTGATGAGACTAAGATAAACGGACCTTCTACTTCTGCAACCTCTAAAGCAATGCTGGCAGCACTCATGCGTTTGTTTTTTGAAGACAGCTTCTGCACCTGACACACAGCACGAGGATTTAACTTCTTTGATCAACCCTTGCGAGGCCTGTTCCGAGTGCAAACCCGTCTTGGAAAACCTCTGTATGATCCTGGCCACTGTACTGTAATTAAGTTACAGATCTTCTTATAACCTAGGTAATCTTTTGTGGACTATTAACAATACTAATTCTCAAATCCTCAGAGAGTCTTTGCCATGAGGTTCTATGTTGAACATGCAGTGGTCAGTATTAGAGAATTATATTCAAAGCACCAATTTTTAACTGCATTTTAACTGCTGTAATACAAAATGCACAAATTTGTAGGATCCTGTCAAGCAGACAAAAACGTGAACATGATGAAGAGGACCTGTGGCTTTGCATGGTTGCACAACGTACTTGGGGTGTACTTACTTTTGTTGCCATCCTTTTAGGCAATAATGGCTGTATCTTGAGTTATTTTTAGAGAACAGTAAATCTGTACTGCTACACAAGCTGTACATCGACTACTCTAAAATATATAGAAGTTTCCCTTCTATAGTATTGTCTCTTGAGAAGATCTACTAAAATGGTTGCTGAATTGTGATGGGTGTACTCACTTTTGTGAGATAATGTAGATCTTCATGCTGTTGAAGTATTATTATAACTTCTGAAGAGCCCAGATGCTAGATTTAGCCTTAAACATTAGTGGGTATACAGCTGTACTTGGTCATTTGTGGCAGAGGAGCCTCATGCATTTTCTTCCTCCCCCAGACATACTACATCCTCAGGGTCCTAGACTTGCGACTTTTATCCCACTCAGCCCAAGCATCTAATTGATTTTGTATACTTGGATAAGAATGCTGATATACTGCTGAAGGCTTTTTAACCTTGATAAGCATATTCTGCATGTGTATTGCATGATGGAATGATTATTATAATCTCTTTTGTAGATCATCTTCATGGTAGGAAGAGGTTACTTGTCTCCAGACCTAAGCAAGTTGTACAAGAACTGCCCCAAAGCCATGAAGAGACTCGTCGCCGACTGCATCAAGAAGTCGAAAGACGACAGGCCGCTGTTCCCTCAAGTAATTACTATTATTATTATTTTTTTTTAATTTAGTCATTAATATTATATTCAGCACCAGTTTACTTCAGCTCTGTTATGAACTTTTATACTCTGAGTACTTTTGAGTATTCAAATCTGATTGGTCAATAGTGCCAACTGTAATCCAAATGCCATTTTGTCCTTCTATAGTAATAGGTATCTATTTAGATCTATAATTCAGGGATCTTGTATGCAGTTTTTATGTGTAACATGAAAAAGTGAACGCACTCATTTTACAAGACAAGTATGTATTTAGACTAAGAGCCTTTCTGCCATAATAACTATTCCCTCTGCACCAAAATAGCTTATGTTTTTTTCAGTGAACCACAAGGAAAGTTTTAGGTGCTGTGAAGCCACAGAAATCACTGAGACCAGGTTTAAATTAAAGCATCATTGTTCTGCTGAAAGAGTAATCTGAATTTAAAGGATATTGCAAACTGACTTGTTCCTTTTGCTTTTTAGATTCTGGCCTCAATAGAGCTACTGCAACATTCTTTGCCCAAAATCAACCGCAGCGCCTCAGAGCCGTCACTTCACAGAGCCACGCACACAGACGACAGCAGCATTTGCACTCTGACCTCCAGCAGGCTGCCTGTCTTCTAGTATGGCTGCCTGTCTTTTTTTTTTTTTTTTTCCCCCCTAGAAGTTTCTTCTGCTAGACCTGGAGCACCTCAGTCACATCAGCGTATTTAAATAACGTCTTGGAATGAAGCACAAGAGTGGAAAAAGCAAAGCCTCTCGCTATTCAACTAATGATGAGATGTTGCCCCTGAAAAAAAGCTTGCATTTTATAGCTTTTGTGGTTTCTCACAATTTTTTACTCGGTCCTCATATTTGACGGTGTTCCCTTGACTGTGTTGGTTGAGTAAAAAAACATGCCGGGAAAGCACTTTCTTTTTTTTTTTCTTTTTTTTTTTTTTAATTGTTACACGTAATTTATTCTGTCTCATTTGGTGAGCTAAGAAATAAAGCATAGCATTAAATATAACTGATTTAGACACATGCTCTATCATAAATATTGGGACAACCCATGATTGTTGGCACAGTAGCTTAAAATGAGTTTTCACTCAAAATATATATTTTTTGCACGTTTGAGAAAATTTCCATGAATCTGATTGACAGGTATGTAGGTGTTTTAAAGTTAAAGATATTGAGATATTAATAAATATATTAGCTCACTCGGTTCCCACATTCGTATTTCAGCTGGGTCTAGGTTTTCTTGCTTGAAATACATCCTACCCTTCCTGTCATTTTAAGTTCATTAGGATTCATGTCAAATAAAATCTAAGTATGTTTGACTTGCCTAACATTTTACAAGTACCTAGATAACAATGGTTACCTGGAAATTTTTTTTTTTTTAAACCAATATTGTTCAGATGAATGAGGATATATTAGCACTTTACAAACAATATTAATGGTCATGATGATAAAGTTAATTAAATGTACAGATTTTACATGCATACTTTTTTACTGTTACACAATCTTTTTCTTCAAATAGCCTGAAAGAAAGTGTGCATGTAAAAATCTAGGACCTTACATTTACTACTCTTCAGAGTTTGCTGGTCTACAATACTATAAAGTTCAGAGCTATTGGCTGATACTCAACACTTATCCAATACTGACATCCTCTCAGGATGTCCTGAGGGTGAGATTTAAGACCTGTTCTGTGTTCTTACATGCTGTGTCCTGTTCATAATACACATAATACACATTTATTGGCATGAACATCAGATTACAATCCAGTGTTTTAGACCTATATCGGACTACTTACCCATTCAGTATTGAAACAGCGTGTTAGTTTTACAAATACATCAGCAATCTATTCTTACTCAATCTAATTAGCTAAATTCTCCTTCATTAATTTCAACACATTCTTGACTGTTTTAAAATCCGATTGAGCTTTTGGTTGTCTATTAGGAGCGGAGTTCTTGCTAAGAGTGTAACTGCACACAAATGTCTATATTTTAACAGCTAACAAAGTTTCTAGGCAATCCTGAAAGTCAGACAGTGACATCTTAAATTAGTATAAGTGCCAACTCTCCCAGTGGCTTTCATTATTTGAGAAGGTGTAGACTGATGGTATTTCTTATTCTTTTTTTTTTTTTTTTTTATTCCCTTGTTGTCTTTAAATTTCTTTCTAGGGTTGTATATAATTTTGAGAATAAAAATTAAAAACATATCGCTGATTGAGATTCTAAAGCATTTGCTTCTTTGTATTGACCTGGTATTCTTTAGTGAGGGTCCAACTTGTGCACTTGGAAGACTGTTAATGCCTTGTATTTTAATAAAAGTCAAAAGTCCAATACACATTTCAGTCTCAATTACTGCACAATCAGGGCAAATAGGGTTTTAAGTCTACTGTATCGAATATACAGCAGTTGATTTTTTTTATTTATTTATTTATTTTTTTGTTGATGCCCTTATTTTCTTTGCTGTAATGGAGTATGGCAGGGTGGTGGATGAAGATTCCTTTCACTGCTGATGTGACTTGAAAGAATCTATTCAAAATGAGCTTCCTTTGTTATATAAATCTATAAAAATCAACATTAATTCCAAAAATGTTGGGACACTATCTTCTTCTTTCGGCTGCTCACATTAGGGGTCGCCACGGCGGATCATCCATCTCCATACCACTCTGTCCTCTATATCTGCCTCTCAAACCAACTACCTGCATGTCTTCTTTCACCAAATTCATGAACCTCCTCTTTGGCCTTCCTCCTTCCTGGTGGCTCCATCCTCAGCATTCTTCTAACGATATACTCCATGTCCCTCCTCTGCACATGTCCAAACCATCTCAATCGCGCCTTTCTCACTTTGTCCCCAAAACGTCCTACATACGCTGTCCCTCTAAAAAACTCGTTTCTAATCCTGTCCGTCCTCGTCACGCCTAACGAAAACATCAACATCTTCAGCTCTGCTACCTCCAGCTCCACCTCCTGTCTTTTACTCAATGCCACTGTCTCTAACCCATACAACATCTCAGGTCTCACCACAGTCCTATAAACTTTCCCTTTCACTCTTGCAGATACTCTACTATCACAAATCACTCCTGCTATCACTCTTCTCCACCCACTCCACCCTGCCTGCACTCTTTTCTTCACTTCTCTAACACACTCTTCATTACTTTGCACTGTTGACCCCAGGTACCCAAACTCCTCCACCTGTTCTGCCTGCAACCGCACCACTCCACTGCCCCCCCCCCCCCCCCCACTCCCCCCTCATTTACGCACATGTACTCTGTCTTACTTCTACTGACTTTTATTCCCCTTCTCTCCAGCACGTACCTCCACCTCTCCAGGCTCTTCTCAACCTGCTCCCTACTCTCACCACAAATCACAATATCATCCGCAAAACTTCATAGTCCACAGAGACTACTGTCTGACCTCGTCTGTCAACCTGAGCTGATTCTTGATGCAGTCCAACCTCCACCTTGAACCAGTCTGTCGTTCCAACTGCACACTTCACTGCTGTCACACTGTCCTCATGCATGTCCTGCACATTTACATTTACAGCATTTAGCAGACGCCCTTATCCAGAGCGACGTACAAAAGTGCTTTAACCACTGCACCACTCTCACATACTTCTCTGACACACTTGACTTCCTCATACAATACCACAACTCCTCTTTCAGCACTCTGTTGTACGCTTTCTCTAAATCCACAAACACACAATGCAGCTCCTTCTGACCTTCTCTATACTTCTCCATCAACATTCTCAAAGCAAATAATGTGTCTAACACACAACTATCTACCTTTCTCCTCTCCATCATATCAGCTAACTCTCTCCCTTTACCAGTCATAGTACCAACATTTAAAGTGCCCACTCTAACCTCCACTCGCCTACACTCCTCCTTTTCCTCCTGTCTCTGTAGATGTCTTCCTCCTCTCCCTCTCCTACTTCAATCAAGAGTAACCCAATTTCCACCAGTACCGTGGACCAATACCTGTGGCAGACGTTGGTAACCTGGGCCTCGACCGATCCGGTATGAAGTTCTGATTCTTGATCCGCATAATTGATTTGCCACGTTTTACTCTGGATGCCCTTTTTAACGCAACCCTCCCCGTTTATCCGGGCTTGGGACCGGCACTAAGAGTGCACTGGCTTGTGCAACCCTAATGGCTGGGTTCGGGACACTACAAAATGTAAATATAATAAAATAAGAATAGAATGATTTGCCAAACTAATAAACCCATATTTTATTCACAATAGAACATTACCATTGGAAATTTACCATTTTAAGGAAAAAATAAGGTAAAGGTTTTAGAGCAATAAATGCTTCCATCCAGAAAACTTTTTTTTTTTTGGGAAGACCTTGCATATTTAAACAAGACAAAGTTATCTGCATACTGCATTTATTACAAACGCATGACTTGGTAGTAGAAGAGTCCGAGTGCTGAACGTGTAGTGTATCACAGTGCAACTCGTCCCAATGGCTCCCTTTTGGAAATACAGGCCAATAAAATGACTATAAAAAATAAATAAATAAAACAGTGCATACCCTACACAGTGCACTCATAGGAAGGACAGAGCAATTTGACATTGAGCTGAATAACTGTAGCATACAGATAATGTGAGGCATCAATGTGAAACTGCACACATGGGTGGAATTGCTAAAAAAAAAAAAATGTAAATTAAATTAATGGCCTTTGTTAAAAGCTACAAATGAACAAGGTTTTGTGTTTCTGTTTGAATAAACTTATGCTGTCTCAATAATGGGGGGAAAAAGAAGCATACACAATATTCAAGTACTTCTTTTTTTTTTATTATTTCATTTTAGGACCTCAAACAACTAAGATAACTTTCTCAGTTTTAAATAAATAACTCAAAATCAACATGGATAAACGGAGTAAACTACTGTACCAGCTTCTGAGAAACACTAATTATTAGTAGAGGGTCATTTCTACCTGACTGTTCCTTTATCCGTGTGAGCACATAATGAACTAAACTTATACCTTTCTGGTTCTGTTGACATCAACAGGATGGAGTGAAATTTATACAGTCCTATAAACTGCCCATATGTTTCTCAACGACAGCAGAGTTGTTGTTTCTGTGTAAATGGTTCTAAGTGCAACAATTACAATATATATATTTTAATAATGATGCACAATACTCATTAAAAGTCACACATTACCTGTGTGCATTTGTGGTGTGCCAGCAGGTTTAGCAGTCTTTTTTGTACTTTTTTCTTTATTATTTGACAGCTATTTTCTTTGGACATATTAAATCTTTTTTTTCTTTTCTTTTCAATCCTGCAAAATTCTAAACACACATCAGGAAAATATAGCAGCTTACAGAAACAATACATGTGCCTTTAAATATGTTCATGATAAACATAGTGTAATATACCACAAAAATGTACCACAGGTAAAAAGTTTTTCTTTCTTTTTTTTGTTTGTTTTTTAAGAAAACCATGTCAAGCCATAAACAGGGAAATGTTTACCAGTGAGTACATTTTTATTGCCCAGATTACATACACAGTTACCAAAGTTATGAAACCATGGCTTGCCATGGCTGGCCTACAGGTCTTGAGTCGGTGTATTATGGAGAGATCAGTGTGATGCTGATGTTCCACTTTCTTCTCCAGCTCCAGAGAGCTGCATGAAGAGCTCGCCCAGGTCGTTGACCTCGTCATCAAAGTGCGGAACCCCACGATGCTCTCGTTCCTCAATGAAGTCCCACAGTCGTACAGAGTTCAAGAACTTAAAATGGAAACGAAAAGAAAAAAATATACATAGCATTATTGGTCTCATCTCTTAAATGCACAGTGTAAAAAAATTGACATCTCTGACACAACACTAACAATGTTGGTGCCTACTGAGTGTTTTGAATATTACTATAATTGCTGATCTTGAAGATTTTCTTGAAAAACGGTCTCGAGTTTCAATCAAGATCAAGAACTTTAAAACACCTACATGACAGTCCATCAGATTGCTGACAATTGTCTTGAATGTGCAAAAAATATATATTTTCATTGACAACTCTCATTTTAAGCTACTGTGCCAAGAATCACTGGTTGTCCCAATATGCATGAGCATGTGCTATCAATAAAGGAAAAAAAACATCGCGTGAGCATCAATACCGAGGACAGAAATGTCACTGAAATAACAGTTGGTAAAAACAGCCTGGTCAGATGAATCTTGATTTATAACTAGGCACTCAGAAGGTAGGGTGAGAATTTGCCACCAAGAACATGAATTCATGAACCCAGCATGCCTTGTGTCAACAGTCCAGGCTGATAGAGGTGGTGTAATAGTGTGGGGAATGATTTTGTGGCATAATTGGCACCCATTAAAACAAATGAATCACCGCTGGTATGCCGCAAGCCTGTTTGATTCTTGTTGCTGACCTGATTATCCCTTAATGGCCACAATTCACTGTCTTTTAATGGCTATTTCCAGCATGATAGTGTACCATGTCACAAAGCAAAAGTCATCTAAAACTGATTTCACTAACATGACAATAAGTTCTCAGGCACCGGATCTGAATCCGGTAACGCACCTTTGGCATGTGGCAGGGACAAACACAGCAAACGTACACCCTTAAGATATGGCACGAACTGCATTATGTACTTATTGAAAAAAGGACCAGAATAAAAAAAAAAAATCATAATAAATAAAAGAACGTTTTCAAAATCTTGTGGAATCTGTGACATGAAGAACTGAGGCTGCTTTGAGAGCAAAGCAAGGCGCTACCGAGTATCACTAAGTGTATAAAGTTGGGCTCTGCCCCTATGGATGAGCAATCACTGTCCTAGATGTAACTTATTAGCCAAAAACTCATCTGAACTAAGTGGAAAATGTGCTATCTGATGTTTGAAAGATTTGATACAGAGCAGTTGCGATACCACACCCTAGAGCTGGAATCGAAGCCACAGTTGGCTTCACTAGGACCAACAGCTTTCTTTAAGCCTGTTATCTATAGTTTGGGCAAAGTGTGGAACCATACCATGTCAAGTTGTTCAGTAACTCGAGCAGACCTTCTATGCAGGTATCCATTTACACAAACCAAAATAACGTAGAAGATCTGAAAATAGGAGCAGGCAGCCTGAAGCTGGAATCATTTCCTTCTTTAGCACATAGTTCAGTGTTGCTCTGGTCATCAGTTACATCCTATATAACCAGGAGTGCACTTAAAGTGCTTTAGACAGCAAGCAGTGTTATTCACATTGCAAATCATTCCTGGTTGCTTTACAGCACACTATTATGAAGCCTAAAATTAATTACAAAACCCAAAGTGAGATGTGATGGACTGATTACTGATTACAGTGTTGAGAGTGGTTAATTCTTATTCCTATTCGGTTGAGTAAGGAGACTCCGGTGTTTTAACCTCTTTCAGCCTTGGGCCTTGTGCTTCAGAATGGGCTGCTAAATGATACAATCACAAATATATCTAGACCAATATACACTGTATGGACAAGTTTTGGGGCATCTGACATTTCCCAAAGTGTTACCACAAAAGTTTGAGACACGCAACTGTATTGGATGTCTTTGGATGCCGATGAATTAATTTTTGTCTTCACTTGAACTAGGAGAACCAAACCTGTTCCAGCATTACAATGCCATGGTACACAAAGCCTACTCAATAAAGAATATACTTTACATGGGCTGGAGTGGAAGATCTTGAGTGGCCTGCTATAAAGCTCTGACCTTTACCCTACTGAACACCTTTTGGATGAATGGCACCGCTGACTGCACCCCACATCAGTACCTGTCTTTCCCAACACCCATGTGGCTGAATGTGCAAAAATCTGCACAAGCACAATCCCAAATCTAGTGGAACATCCAGAAGAGTGGAGGTTATTATAAATGCACATGGGGGCTACACGTAGAATGGGATGTTAAAAAAAAAAAAACACAGAGGCCTTATCTTAATCTTAAGGCCAGGTTCAAGTAATATCAAGTAATAAACAAATGGTACCTCACATAATACATCACCATATCTTTGATTACACATTTTTATGTGACTTACCAGTCATACAACTCCCCTTTTAAGTTGTTACTACAGAAACAATAATTTATTAGAACAAGAGAATTAATGTAAACCATGCAGCGAGCTTTACTGGCAGGCCTGCAGTTATAATAAAAATCCACCAACATCTGATTTGAGCATAAAACAGTGCAGTGTGTGAAAACAATATTCATGAATTTGATGCTAGTTTAAAATGCTGCACACACACCCTGCACTAGGGGGC
The DNA here is from genome assembly GCA_014706435.1 of Silurus glanis. Lineage (NCBI taxonomy): Eukaryota > Metazoa > Chordata > Actinopteri > Siluriformes > Siluridae > Silurus > Silurus glanis. Next base: position 3,043,608 of record JAAIIK010000053.1, on the reverse strand, counting down.
GCTTATTGCGCACAGAATAAAGTTCAATTGTAAAGCAATGAATCTTTTAATAAGGTTGTGATTTGAGAATTCAGTACTATTGCTAAAAGTACTTGAGTAAGTAGGTTATTTTATATGCATGGGACTCTTTCGGTTGTAAATCTGACCCTGTTTATAAGAAAAAAAAATGCTTTTATAGTTGTGTTACCCGAACGTTTCCTTCAGAGCCGAGCTGCTTTCGCGGTTTGTCTGGTTCAGCCCGTGTTCCATCGGGGTAAGCGTGCATGTAAAAACACTTCCCTCCAAATGGACATGTTCCTCTTCCTTGGTCAAAATACTTGCAGGGTTTTTTACTGCAAAACACATCAAGCAATTTTAAAGGGATAGAAATCAATATTAAGGAATGCATCATTGATTTGAACACCAAGTGAGTGTGAAAATATATTTATATATCAGTCAAACAATCGGTAGCTGCACTGGGAAAGAAGTATGAACCGAAGGCACGAGGGAACATCAGATGGTTATAACCGGAACGCACCTCAGCTAACCTCATCTTCGGAAATGGAGATTTTCAATTATTTAGTGCTTTAGCAAGATCAGAAAGTTTATAACCTGCGGTGTGGAGAAGCCTATTGTCTAAGCACTAGGTCTGTTAACCTTTCACATTTTAATGGTGGAACAAGGTCTAGATCATTTTTACTTTATTACACAAACATTTGGCTAAACCCTTATCACAGCACTACAAAGTGACACAACAGAAATCTTTTATAGAACAGGAAAATAAATAAATAAACAAACCACACTGCATTCTGACTAGGCTTGGGCAAGAGGATGCAATAATATTGATATTGTGATTAAGTTACAGTATATTATATATTGATTTTATTATTAACAATTACAAACTGAATCTTTGAAACATTTGATGTAGCTGTTTCTTGTAGCTATTCAATCAAATTATCATGGAACAAATTTTTTTTTAACACTACTGCTTTGCTGGCAGTTCGCTAGCAATCCTATATAGTGCAACACCTACTGTATTTCTTAGAATGTAATATCTTCAGGTATTAAACATGATATTTGATCATATTTACTACCAATAATTGTAACGCAGGAAAAGAACGATTTTAATTAATGAGAGCATCATCAAACGCTATTTAAAATTTACTTATGTAATGAATTTACAGTTTTGATGAAGATAAATATTAATATTAATATTCAATATTGTGAAATTGTAATTTGCTGCAGCTCCTCACCTGACTCCACATTTGAACTCCTCGATGAGGCGATTTTTTTCCTCCTGATCTTCCACCCAGTACATGCTGGGAATAACAAACTCAGACACCACCCGGCACTCTGGACAAGACCTGCGCATCACATAAAGCATTAGATTCACACCACATAATAATTATAATCATTATAAAACAATTTATAAAAAGATTTTAAATCAACATCAACAACAATATGAATATTTTGAAAACAACTTTCTGGTTTGTACTCAAAACAATCCTACAAATAAATGGAAATTATTATAGCATATATGTATAGCAATTTTAACAACAAGAATGGCCCAAAGCATATTTAAATAATTAAAGAGATTAAGAATGTAAACTTTACCATAAATTTGTCCCTAGGGTTCCTAAGATTGGTTTATTTAAAATTGTTTTTCTGGTTAGTGGTAACCATCTGCAGTTAACTAGTAGGTTAGTGGTCAATGCTGGCTGCCGAATGTCTTCCAATAGTAGTAAGCAAAAAGTAAACACAGGAAAATGCAAATTAAAAAAAGGTGTCGTAGTTTGTATAAATATATGAAAATATTTTTGTAGTCCACTGAGACCTTGTGTATCATGCCATTCTCCCCACACACACCAAATCATAACTTTCTCTCTACAGCCATATAGCACTACAAAATAAATAAATAAAGAGCGTATCAAAATAGGATAATCTTCTGAAAAGACTGGTTCTTCTAAACAGAGGTCGACCGATTAATCAGGCCGATTTTTGCCATTTTTAAAAACTCAAATCGCATTGGCCGACTGTGCAGCAAATTAAGATTATTATTAGGTAGGCACATCTGACACACCAAACTGTAAGTGTACATTCTACGCTTACTCTCCCTTACCAGCAGGTGGGAGTAGTGTGTATTCGACAACTGTATGTATGTATGTATGTATGTATGTATGTATGTATGTATGTATGTTTATATAAGCAAGCAGTGTTTACACCTGCTGCGATCATTACTAACGGACTCCTGTAGCTTTTTTCAATCAATCCTCCAAGTTGCAAATACAAGAGCAAGAATAACAACAAACTTTTTTCTCGTGTGCTCATTCTCTAAGCTAAATAACCAATCGGATTATCTTTCTCGCCGACGAGCTCCGCCGCTGATTCAACATACAGAAAACAGCTGGTGCCGTCCGACCAGAGCCAACGGTGAGGAGCAAAACTAAAGCCGACCGTAACAGTAAATATCACAAAACTTGTATGAGCCGTGAATAGACTTGGAGCTGATTGTGTTTTTAAAAATGGTCACAAATTCAGTGTATCCCTGTGTTTTACAATAACTTTTTTAAACGTTGTTTTTTAACTAGTTGTGGTTTACTCTATTTCAGACCACATGCTGCTTTTTCTATGGGAAAACGTTCTACAATATTATACAGTAATTTTCTATATGTTTACATCCTATACAGTGTACACTGTTTACAGAATGTTATGGATCTCAAAATGGCTTCATGTTGATAAGCAGATCATTAGTTTTTTTCCCCTCTGTAATGTACTCAAGATGGGGATACTTACTTGATGATCTTGTTGTCAAACTGCTTGGCACAGCGCCACTGCCGGATGCAGCCGAGGCAGTAGGTGTGACAGCAGCTGGACAGGATGCCAAAGCGGCGCTCGGACGGAGACGCCTTCTCGTACACCACCTCCATGCAGATACTGCACACCTTGTCCTGGCTCTGCTGCACTGCAAATGCCTGCTCCATGTCCTTCTCAAATGCACTCATACACACCTGGAAAAGAAACAACATCAAGAGTACATGAGCTTACCTATTCGATAACTACAGCTGAAACTATACTGTAGACATTTCCTTAGCTACACTAATTTCATGTGAATATACACGTCTTTATTGTTTATTTGACCTTTAATTGACTATCAGAAATCTAGTAGCTATAAAGTTTACATACACAAAGATGACTTAACTCTGATTTGTGAATGCACCTGTGGCTGTATTTACAGTCCTAACTTTATTGCCCTTTTGCCCTTGAATCCATTGAACCAAGAACCATGTAGGGGGTTCCACACAGACTCTACTTATAATAATATTAATGGCATATAGCAGAAATGATTATCGAGAGTGACATACAATTATCTACAATTTATGCAGCTGAGGGTTAAATGCCTTGCCCAAGGGCCCAGGAAAGGCAGCTTGGTGGGGCTGGGATTTAAACTCATGACCTTCCTATAAGATGCCCAACACTTTAACCACTGAGCTGCCACATCCCTCTTCATTCTTCATTCAGAAAAATAGAACAAATAAACTAAAATGGATGAATTAACTTTGGTCTAAAATGTAACAATGCAGGACAACAACAAAGAACCTGGTGATAGGCTCAGAAGCATCATGTGCCAAAAGATTTACAGCCAGCCCTCAAAGGCTATGGATAAAGCCTCTAACTCAGTCACACAAGTAAGAAGCTCTTATTCCAAGACTAGCATAAAGAAACCCAGACTGATGATTGCAGGTGATTACCAGCCATTTGCAGGATTCTCTGGCCAAATGAATCAGTGTTAACTATGAAAAAAAAAAAGGTTAAAGCTATAGATCCAAAGAACAACATCCCAACTGTGGAGGATGAGGGTGACAGAATTATGTTGAAGAGGCGTTTTGCTGAAACGACTGGGGCACTTCAGAAAATAGATCATCATGAGAAAGAAGGATTATCTAGAAAAACTGAGGGAACATCTCAAGACATCAGACAGAAAGCTTGATCAGAAATGGGTCTTTCATCAGAATCTAAGCATGGGAATTGGAGTGGCAAGAAAAACCATGAACTGAATCCCATAGAGAATTTACGGTCTGAACTGAAAAAAGTGTGTATGAGCAAGGAGGTCCACAAACCTGACTGGACTACTCAGTAGAAGGCAACCCCAAGCATCTGATTCGAGTTCAACCAATTCAAGGGTATTGCTACCAAATACTAACACAATCTATCAATCCACTAAAAATCTGATATAATAATAAATATAAACAACTAAAATAAATTCAAATACACACACCTTCTCATGTGCTGCCCTCTGCACTGGGTCGTGCGGGTGCAAAACCTGCAGCCTGCAAATTTCACACATGTCGCCATGAAGATACGGACACGTATCGCCATAGTGACATTGGCTCCCCGCCGCAAAAGGGCAAAGCAGGGCCTGATGGGCTATATCAGGGTACGGGCTGGCGGTGGCTGAACTCTCCAGTCCTGAGCGGATGGCCTCCAGGTAGCTATGAGGTTTGACCTGAGAGGCATCTCTGTAATCCCAGCAATCCAGAAGCTCTGCACTTTCTCCGCTGTACGGCTGCCCTCGACTGTCGCTGGCCAAAGCTACAGGATGAGAGTGTAAGGATGGCAGGATTATTAAACACAGACAGTCCAATAAAAACGGCATTTAAGGACAAGATATGGTCATGATGTACACTCTCATTGGTTTGAGTATGATTGATGATAGGGTTTTCACTGGTTATTTTTTTTTTTTATATAAAAGCACAATCGTTTAAATGAGTCATAGATTTTATATGGGCTGTGTGAACTCTCTGGAAGTGAAAAATAATACCATTTCCTTCTGTCTTCCGCAGTGTTAGTGTGTCATATATTTATATCTACATTTACTGCTTCCTATCGGACACACCATTTGATAACTGGGTTAGTCAGTAAAAAGCTTTATAAAAGTTCTCTTTAAAAAAAAAAGATGATATTTTTTAGAATAAAGTAAAATCAAATAATATTATCTCCAATATAATGCATACAAATCAAAACAGAGAAATCCAGAGAGACTTAGAAATACCACATCGATGAACAATACAGGGTACAGGTGTAAAAAATAAATATATGTGTATATATAAGTACAATGATCCAGTCTACCTCTGTCTCTTAACACAATAGGTTTCTTGGTGATTCTTGTGGTGCTTGGTGGAGGTCCAGGTCCGGTAGAGGGCAGGACAGACGCTCCTGCAGTACTGGCTCTGTTTGAGTGATCCACAGGAGGTCCACCTCCACGGCCACCCGGCTTGATGTGGTCATACCTGGAACAAAACAAGCCTTTAATCGGGGTGGAATAATAACGAACCTATCACATGTCATATACAAATTCTCAACCTACAGCAATTTCAACAATTACCTGCACCGATCACCATAAGCGCATACACCTTTCTGATAAAATTTACATATTGTTGAAGGTTTGCTGGTTAGCAGATCATGTGAGAACATGCACCTGTTCCCCTCTCGACAAACACCATGGAGGAAGTATCTGCAAAAAAAAGTAGAGAATGAAGAAGAGAGAGAAAGAGAGAGAATAAAATGTGATCACGTTATAATAGAAATAACTACATAATGAAATGTCCAGAGTTTATAAAAGTAGGTAACCAGGGGTAACACAGCGCGACTCATCCCAAATAGCTCCCTAGCAGAAATATAGGCCACTACAAAGTCTCATACCCTTCATAGTGCACTATTATAGGGAGGACGGAGCAATTTGACATTCAGCTGAACGGCTATAACGAACAAATATCTCACGCGTTGTCTAACTTGTTTATTTCCATTCTGTCATGGCGCTACAGAGGATCGTTATTCCGCGTTTTCGTTGTTAAGGAGTGAGCAAACAAAGCAAACTCTCCGAGAAACCCTCGCAAGTCACCGAGCTAACACTGCACCATTTTTTTTTAACGTCAAAGTCAAACGTGATTCCATCCCCGTCGTGTAACACTCGTAATTGGTTTATATTTTTGCGGATAGCGCTCCGGGTGGTTTGTACAGTTTTACCTGCAGGTGACTTGCTTTGTTGACATGTTTCATTTCATATATACGCAGTTTATATTTTTCTTCCTGTTCTCGTACGTTATTTGTGCGACCTCTAATTGCTGCCGACTGCAACAGCAAATGCGCTGTAGGTTCCGCACCGTTTAACGCCGAGCACAGTACTTATTGTTTACCGATAATCATGCCATTGATATTCAATATATTATAGCAATTATTTCTAGATTTGAGCAAACATTCTATTTTTTAATCAGTGTGTTGGTGTTTGTGCAATGATGTGTGTCACTACATATACTGTCCCGAATGCACGCTTAAGACGCTTGCGTATATGATGTGAGCAAGAAACCCAATGAACACAATTCATTAAATCTCTTTTCATGCATACATCAGCACTAGTAGAAGCATCGATATTAATCTCATAACATAAAATGACCATGGGTTTTCCGTGCATTTCTTCGTGAATTATGATCATTAAGAAATTAAGGAAAAGTGTGTTTGTGTGCAAATTCTACAAGAAAGAAAATGCAAAAGTATAAATGGTTCATAAAAAAAACTTAACTGTTTTGAACTGTTTCAGCTGACCTTTCCTCACAATGTCCAGCTTTTCTTGAAATGTCCGTCTTGTAAGTGTATCTGTGACCAAATAATTTTTTTCTTCTGTCAGCCACTGAGGAATGAAAAAACAGCTTTTCAATCCATATAAATATATATTTGAGCTTGAGCACTCATCAGCAGATGCAGTTTGATAGCTGTCTAGTGTGCTCTTTGACCATCCAATCAAAGGACGTGAAAATGCTGAAGTGTTTAGATGCCTTCTAGGTGGACTTGGAGTAAGAAATTTGGAATGTGATCGGTTAAAGCAGAAGCTTCAAGCAACATAGATTTGAATCATTAGGACGCCTGTAGAGTTCACAGTGCTGGGCTTACAGCAACACCCTTTGACCCTGGTTTGAAACTCAAAAAAATATTAAAACATAATTCATTGATTGTGATACAATTTAGACCAGCTCAGAAGGCCTTGCTGGCCCTGACGGCCCACCACTGGATCATCGAATCATTGAAACTATAATCGGGACTATCAGTTTTTTTTTAAATCTAATCCTTCTGGTCGTAACAGAAGAATAGGACATCCAGATATTCCAGAGAGATTGTTTCTTCCCCATACATTGTGTCCTATTGGAATGGCTGCATTGCTAACATTCTATGGAAAAAAGTGTTGACTCTGCATTCTGAATACTTACCAGGATAATTCAATTCAATTCAATACATTTTTATTTGTATAGCACTTTTAACAATGAACATTGTCTCAAAGCAGCTTTATACAGATAATGTATTGATAAAAAAATAAATAAGATGTTCTTTATAAGTGTAAGTCCGTCCCTAATGAGCGAGCCGGTGGCAACCGTGGCAAGGAAAAACTCCCTGAGATGGAATAAGGAAGAAACCTTGAGAGGAACCAGACTCAAGAGGGAACCCATCCTCATCTGGGTTGCACTGAATGTCCATCCATATGGATGTATATTTTAAAATACTTTATCTCCTCTATCTTGCCAAGCTTTATTTAGCTTTATTTCTGGACAATAATTCTTTTTTTTATTTTTTTTTTTGTGCTGCTGAGGATGAATCTGTTTTTTTTTTTTTCATCTCTCCTGGAAATGTGCACATACAGCTTTGTTCTGGGTAGATTTTTGCATTCACAAATAACATAAATAGACAATCTTTTTTGAGAAACGTATTTATCTTACAAGCTACATTCTTTTTAATACAAAATGTAAATTTTAGTGTCCTAAGACTAAAATGTACCAGGACACTCTGACTACCTCAAGCAACACTAAATATCTTAAGACCTTAAGACTTTTTTTTTTTTTTTTACAGTTTTGTGTGTCGTGGCCAATTATTATCAACAGCAACAAATCCAATAACAAAGTTAAAATATCCAGTAATCACTTTTATTTAGTTTAGGGTCCAGGGTGAATTACATTTTCTAAAAAGTAGAAGGTAATTCAAGTATGGGCCTTTACTGACTCTCTATAATGTGTTGATTATATTCACCCATTAAGCACTTCCTTTAATATACTGACTTTGCTGGGTACCACTAAAATATATCTTATGTATGACAGAAACACCAGATAATGAAAAAGTTAAACAAGCACCATATATGTAAGTCTGGTTTCTATTATATACCCCTGACATTGTTGGGTATGTTTTGGAGTTAATAAAAAAAGGTTTTGTAGTTGACTTTATTCCAAATCCTTCACTACATACAGCTATACCTGGTGTTAAAATGACGACATGACAGGAAGTGTGTTATGAAGTAATGTCCTTCTGGTTTTTTTTGTTGTAGTACACTACACCTGGCCAGTAGGGGGTCGCTTAGGACGCAGCCTGGTTTTGATCGGTGTGCGCTTGGAATGGAGGAAACTATAATTAAATTTAGACATTGCGGGAAAGATATTTATAGTTTTTCCATACAGCAGAATGTGTGTCCTGCTTGCCATGATCAGCTTATCCTTCGAATTTTAGACGCACCGGTGGCTCTTCAGTCTCCTTTCACAAACGGTCATCAAACTCACTGCTCGTTTCTTATAGGAGCTACTGAAGGCCCGTGGTGTTTAAAGTAAGTTTTAACTCGTAGATTATCGTAATTCAGTAAATGTAGTGGTAATTGTACACACTTGACTAAACTTTTTTTCTTCTTCCGGTTTAAGTGAATGGAGCGAGACGGAGTTACATGTTGGACTTTCCGACTCAACAGGTAGAAAGCGCGCGCTCCAGCACCTCCAGTGTCTCTCGTTCGTTCTAGTCCAAAGTTGCGCATGCGTGCTCGAAAACCCTATTCGAACATGCGGGATGATGTCATACACATAATAACATATTCATTGCATCGTCACTGAACATTTTGACTGCTTCATATCTGACACACCATTTGATAACTGGGTTAGTCAGTAAAAAACATCATAAACGTTTTCTTAAAAAAAAAAAAAAAGATATTTTTAGAATAAAGTAAAATCAAATAATATTATCTCTAATATAATGCATACAAATCAAAACAGAGAAATCCAGATACTTAGAAATACTACATCGATGAACAATACAGGGTACAGGTGTAAAAAAAAAAA
>JAAIIK010000053.1:3007782-3034392 GCA_014706435.1 Silurus glanis | reverse complement strand
ATATATATATATATATATATATATATATATATAAAAGCTAAATTTGAGTGTCTAAAATTTAAAATGACGTAAAATCGAGACCAATGATTGGTTGTTCAGGGGAAATGGTGAACTGTGATTGATTATTAAGGGAAAATTTTTATCAATGATTAGTAAGGGAAAATGATTATTGATTAGTTGTTGGAAAATAGTGATGATTAGTTATTGGGGAAATTGTGAACCATGATTGGTTATTAGGGGAAATGTTAATGAGTGATCGGTAGTTGGGGAACATGGTGATCAATAACTGTTAATTGTGGAACATGGTGATCAGTGATTGTTTTTTTTGGGAAACAGTGGTGATCAGTGATTGGTTTCTGGGAAACAGTGGTGATCAGTGATTGGTTTCTGGGAAACAGTGGTGATCAGTGATTGGTTGTTGGGGACAGTGGTTGATCCAATTGCAGGAATTAGACACTGGTGGTAAACCCAAAAATAACTTGTATAATTTGGAAAAACTATATAAGACTATTATGTATATGAATTGTACTTATGTAAATAACTCATAACCAGTACAATGTTTGCCCTCTAGGTTTAGTATATAACTACACACTGTCAGGAGTTCAGAGGGATGAACACGGATGGGAGCAGTGTGTGTCTATCCAACTGGTTCCACCATATAGAGAAGACCTAAAACAGTTATGGGATAAAGAACTGAGCCATTTTTCATCACTTCCAGCATGGACTCCAGAACGGTAGGTGATAAAAGTCTTACACACCCTTATGAAATAACAGGTTTTCAAAATATAAATACAGAAATAAATGTCAGAATGTTACTTTTTTAATGTGATCTTCCAACAAACAAAAATAATTAGGAAAATTTTTAATAAAAAAAGACTACCACAGTTTGATTGCATGATTGCATTTCTATTACAGCATTAAGTCTTTGAAATAAGTCTTTATTAACCTCACACATCTAATACTTTGGAATTTTATCCAACTCTTCTTCGCATAATAATTCAAGTTTCTTCAAATTGTGAGGGGATTTTCTGTGTACGGCTCTTTTTAGGTCATTCCATAGGTTTTGAATGGGATTGAGGTTTGGGCTCTGGCTGGGATATTCCAGGACTTTGATTATCTTTTTTTTGAAGATACCTTTGTTGATTTCGATGTGTGCTTTGGGTCATTGTCATGTTGAAATATAAAATTCCTCTTCATTTTTTAGCTTTTTGAAAAAGGACAGAAGGTTTTGTGCCAAAATATCTTGATATTTAGAGCTATTAATTTTCCCATCTGCTGTATCTCGACAAGTGCCCCTGCCACAGCTGAGGAGAAGAAGCCTCAAAGCATAATGCTACACCCACCATGCTTCACTGTCGGTATGGGAGAGTCTTCGGAGGGTCATCCTGATCTTTGCAATGTTTCTGTGGTGCCACATTTTCTCTACTTATTGATGATGGTTTTGACAGTGTTATATCCCTCATCTGATTTGTACCTTTTCAACAATTAAGTCTTCCAGTTTCTTTGGCAACCTTTTGTGGCCCATGGCTCTGAATGGAATACAACCCTAAAAATTTAAGCAAATACTACAGCAACAGCTTGCCATTATCTAGTTTTAATCAGAATTACTTTAATTGATGGCAAGTGAATGCCATTTAGCTACAGGACTAATTCTGAATGTGGCTGTTTAACAACCCAATCATGGTCCTAATATGAAAATGTGTGCCCCCTTATGCAATCAGAGTGTTGTAGGTTTTTTGTATTTAAAATGTTCCCAATTATTACATTATGTCCTGAGATAAATAATAAGCATTTCATTGTTTATTTTTATGTGCACATAAGAACTTGTTTCAAAGGGGATGTATGAAATAATAATGGACTGCTGTTATAAGATAATAGTTAAAAATTGCACACCCTGAAGTGATTTTTTTACCCTTAATCCACTATAGTCCACTATGATACATTGTATGCTTTACCATTCTCTTAACAGATCATCAGATTGGGTCATTCCCTTAGCCTTTTCCTCTCTTCCTTGAAACCTAAGGGGACCTTTAAAAAAACAAAATAAACTACTACAAAGGGATTACACTGGAAGCTCCCTCCAAAAAAGACAAAATATATATGTTGGGATAGAATATCTTATCTTATCTTACCATATCAACAATTACATGTATTTATTTATTTATTTATTTATTTATTTATTTATTTATTTTTGGTTATGTTCAACTTTATCTGGACAAAAGTTGGTAGCATAGAAACAATAACACATTAGAATGAATGCACTACTATGCTGCAGAATGTTTTAAAAGCAGCTGCTATAAAAAAAAGCAAATAAATATTTAATAACATAGTCTGACCAAACAGAATTGAGCACTCAACATTGCTGTGGTATAAAATGGATTTATGTTAATAAAAAATCGATAAAAAAAAAAAAAAACTTTTATTTATAACGTAATTTTTTTTTTTTTTGCGTTTCAAGATTCCATGAGGAGAGGGAGTTTGGCTCGTGTTGCTACGGTTTCACCCTGACATTCATAAACCACATGAGATCACTGGACAGTAAAGCCCCTCTTAGCAGAAATGAGTTCACCAGTGCTTACATTTTATCCAGAATGAAACATGCCTCTATGTATATCAGGGTGTATGAAGAAATATCACAAAATGGATTTTACATTGTTGATAAATAAGGTCTTGTTTTTCAGCTAATTGTTTCCTTCTTTTTCACTGTCACCTGTGCAATAAATAATAATGTTTTAATTATCATTTTCTGGCAGTCATTTCAATTTGAAATCACCTTTTCCAAATGGATTTGTGTATAGATTGTCATTTGCAATGTTCTTAGTACTCATGTATACTGAATTAGAAATTCCCCTTCAAGTAATCCACATTTTAATTTGGACGGATGTCTTTTGCTTAGAAAAATACTAATAAAACGTTAAAATGACTAACAGTATACAGTATATGTAGTTTTTGAGTTCTTGTTAGACAGAAGGGGGCAGTAATGATTGTCTGTCCTTCTTAACCTCCTCTAACTTTCAGTTTAGATATTGGTTTTCTGTAAAAAGTACGTCTAGACCGGCCATAACATTAAACCTACATGTCTAATATTGTGTAGGTTCCCCTTGTGCCATTGAGGAATGGACTTCACAAGACCTCTGAAGGTGTAGTATGGTATCTGGCACCAAGATGTTAGGTGCAGAAACATTAATACTGTAAATTGCGAGGTGGAGCGCCCATGGATTAGACTTGTTCATTCAGAAAATCTCACAGATGCTTGATTGGTTTGTGATGTGGGCCTGGAAGCCAGGAAAACAGCATGAGCTCTTCATGTTCCTCAAAACAATCCTGAACAATGTTTTGTAGTGTTGCAGGGTGCGTTACTTTGCCACTGTATTAGGGAATTCCTTGCCATTAACAGGTGTACTTGGTCTGCAGCAATGTTTAGGTAGGTGATGCATGTCAAAGTAACACACTAATGAAGGCCAGGACCCAAGGTTTCCAAGCAGGTCATTGCCAAAAGCGTCATATTGTGTCTGCCTTGTTTTCATTAATCAGACCAAGATACCATTTGCTCATTGCTCCATGGTCCAGTTCTGATGATCACTTGCCTGTTGAAAATGCTTTTAGTGGTGAGTATTGGCACTCTGACCAATCTGTGGCTACATAGCCTCATACGCACTACGCTGATAACTGGCATTACCTGTTTCAGCAAATTGAGCTAGAGGAGCTTTTCTGTGGCATCACAGAAGTTTTGAAGATGCTCTGACCCAGTTGTGTAGCTATCATAATTTGGCCCTTGTCAGATCTCAGATCACACAACATAACACATAACATGTAACAACAAATTTTAATAATAGAGTAACTAATTACCTTAGTTTTACCTTAGATTTAGTTATTATTATGATTTATATTTCTCAAAGGACTTCATGGTAATCATGTTTTCATGATTAATGAATAGCAAACACATGGTGTGTGTGTGTGTGTGTGTGTGTATAAGATGTGCTTTGCTATTGTGCAGACTTCTTTTACAACGGAACATGCGTACTGTTCATTAGGAAATGACTTCTATTGTATGTGCTTTGTAAGATGAAACTGGCATGTAAAAGGATGCCAGCTCCTCCACATTCACAACAAACTGACTAACAATTACAATGAACGTAGAACAGTTAATATGACGGTACTTCTCCGGATACAGCTCGTGAGTTTGAATTGTTGCAGGAACAAACAATGCTAATTAAAATGTTCATGTACTGTAATATAAACTGCTTTTCATTTTTATTAAATGTAAACAATGGTTTCTACATTTTTAGTCTAAATCAACATCCTTTAATAGAATTAAAAAAAAAAGAAGGTTTGAATTAGGCTGTATCCCAGTTTTTTTAATGGTATTCCCTATAGTAATATTTTTTGTTGCTTGGGTGTACATTTAATATACATTATATGAACAAATGTTTCTGGACATATGGCTATATGTTTCATATGTTTTTTTTTTTTTTTTAACATCTCATTACCCCATAACCTCCACTCTTCTGGGAAGATGTTCCACTATATTTAGGAATGTGGATATTTGTTCTCATTCAGCTACATGGAATTAGTAACGTCAGATACTGATGTATGGTGAAGAGGCCTGGGGTGCAGTCAGCGTTTCAATTTATCCCAAAGGTGTTCAATAAGGATGAGCTCAGAGCTCTATAGCAGGCTACTAAAGATCTTCTAATCCAAGCCATTTAAAGCATATCTTCATGGAACTGGCTTTGTATGGCACAGGAGCATTGTATGCTGCAACAGGTTTGGGTCTCCTATTTATTTCATTTAAATTATGAGGTATATCAAATATGAAGTTTATTAGTTTTCATGTAATAAATATTACATTACATGGACAGAGGTTTTTGGATAATATACCATATTATATACCATACTTTTTTGGCATCTTTTTTTTTTTTTTTTTTTTTACCTTGCATTCAGACAGAATATGATATGGACCATACAGCACCCCACAGTATGATATACTGAAATACACCAACTCGGCATAACATTACAACCATATAACATTATGACTAATGAAGTGAATAATACTGATTATCTTTTCATCATGGCACCTGTTAGTGAGTGGGATATATTAGGCAGCAAGTGAACATTTTGTCCTTAAAGTTGATGTGTTAGATGCAGAAGAAATGGACAAGCTTGTTTGCTGCTATATGTGTGAAGGTATTTATACACTTATTTATGCCTGGCATAGCAATTTCCTTAATAAATCTGTATATAAACCAAATGCAAATTCATAAAATGTATTCATAAAATGGTCATATCCACACCAGAATCTGCACTGAACTCCTCTTTCCACAATGCATCTACAAACACAAGACACCAGCTACAACACCCACTCCGTCTTTGCTGCCTGACAGAAATAATGAAGTGCATTCTTATTTTAGAGGAATCTATGTGAAATATTGATTTCTGGATTTGTGTTTTATGGATTCTGTGCTGATATAAAGTAACAATTTATTTACTTGTCCAAACTTCTTCTTCTTCTTCTTCTTTCGGCTGCTCCCATTAGGGGTCGCCACAGCGGATCATCCGTCTCCATACCACCCTGTCCTCTACATCTGCCTCTTTCACACCAACTACCTGCATGTCTTCCCTCACCACATCCATGAACCTCCTCCTTGGTCTTCCTCTTTTCCTCCTACCTGGTGGCTCCATCCTCAGCATTCTTCTACCAATATAATTCATGTCCCTCCTCTGCACATGTCCAAACCATCTCAATCTCGCCTCCCTCACCTTGTCAGCAAAACATCCTACATGTGCTGTCCCTCTAATAAACTCATTTCTAATCTTATCCATCCTCGTCACTCCCAACGAAAACCTTAACATCTTCAGCTCTGCTACCTCCAGCTCCACCTCCTGTCTTCTACTCAATGCCACGGTCTCTAATCCATACAACATCGCAGGTCTCACCACAGTCCTATAAACTTTCCCTTTCATTCTTGCAGATACCCTACTATCACAAATCACTCCTGTCACTCTTCTCCACCCACTCCACCCTGCCTGCACTCTTTTCTTTACTTCCCTAACACACTCTCCATTACTTTGCACTGTTGACCCCAGGTACCTGAACTCCTCCACCTTCTCCACCTCTTCTCCCTGCAACCGCACCACTCCACTGCCCTCCCTCTCATTCACACACATGTACTCTGTCTTACTCCTACTGACTTTCATTCCCCTTCTCTCCAGCGCACATCTCCACCTCTCCAGGCTCTTCTCAACCTGCTCACTACTCTCACCACAAATCACAATATCATCCGCAAACATCATAGTCCATGGAGACTCCTGTCTGACCTCGTCCGTCAACCTGTCCATCACCACTGCAAACAGGAAAGGGCTCAGGGCCGATCCTTGATGTAGTCCAACCCTCACCCTGAACCACTCTGTGGTTCCTACTGCACACTTCACTGCTGTCACACTGTCCTCATACATGTCCTGCACCACCCTCACATACTTCTCTGACACACCTGACTTCCTCATACAGTACCACAGCTCCTCTCTCAGCACTCTGTCGTACGCTTTCTCTAAATCCACAAATACACAATGCAATTCCTTCTGTCCTTCTCTATACTTCTCCATCAACATCCTCAAAGCAAATAAGGCATCTGTGGTGCTCTTCCTCGGCATGAAACCATACTGTTGCTCACAGATGGTCACCTCTTCTCTCAGCCTGGCTTCCACTACTCTTTCCCATAACTTCATGGTGTGACTGATCAACTTAATTCCCCTGTAGTTACTGCAGGTCTGCACATCTCCCTTATGCTTAAAGATCGGTACCAGCACACTCCTTCTCCATTCCTCAGGCATCCTCCCACCTTCCAGAATCTTGTTAAACAATCTGGTTAAAAACTCCACTGCCAGCTCTCCTAAACATCTCCATGCTTCTACAGGTATGTCATCTGGTCCAACCGACTTTCCACTCTTCATCCTCTTAATCGCTGCTCTCACTTCCTCCTTACTAATCCTATCTACATCCTGCTTTACCAACTCCACATCATCCAACCTTCTCTCTCTCTGATTTTCCTCATTCATCAGCTGCTCAAAATATTCCCTCCACCTTCTCAACACACTCTCCTCACTAGTCAACACATTTCCCTCTCCATCCTTTATTGCTCTAACTTGCAACACATCCTTCCCAGCTCGGTCCCTCTGCCTGGCCAATCGGTATAAATCCTTTTCTCCTTCCTTAGTGTCCAACCTCTCATACAGCTCCTCATATGCCTTCTCCTTGGCTTTCGCCACATCCCTCTTTACCTGCTGCCGCATCTCCTTGTACTCCTGCCTACTTTTCTCATCACTCTGTCTATCCCACTTCTGTTTTGCCAACCTCTTTCTCCTTATGCTCTCCTGCACTTCCTCATTCCACCACCACGTCTCCTTGTCTTCCTTTCTATTTCCAGATGTCACACCAAGTACTTTTCTAGCTGCCTCCCTCATCACTCCTGCAGTAGTTTCCCAATCACCCAACACCTCTTCACCACCACCGAGCCTCTGTCTGACCTCTTCCCTGAACCTCACACTACAGTCTTCCTCCTTCAGTTTCCACCATCTTATTCTTCTTTCAGTCCTCACTCTCCTCCTCTTCTTCTTCGCCTCCAAAACCATCCTACAGACCACCATCCGATGCTGTCTAGCTACACTGTCCCCTGCCAACACCTTACAGTCTCCAATCTCCTTCAGGTTGCATCTCCTGCATAGAACATAGTCCACCTGTGTGCACCTTCCTCCACTCTTATACGTCACCCTATGATCCTCCTTCTTCTTAAAATAAGTGTTCACCACTGCCATTTCCATCCTTTTAGCAAAATCTACCACCATCTGCCCTTCCACATTCCTCTCCTTAAGGCCATACCTACCCATCACCTCCTCATCACCTCTGTTCCCTTCACCAACATGCCCATTAAAGTCTGCCCCAATCACCAATCGTTCTTTCCTAGGTACACCATCTACCACTTCATCTAATTCACTCCAGAATCTTTCCTTCTCCTCCATCTCACAGCCAACTTGTGGAGCATAGGCACTGATGACATTTATCATCATCCCTTCAACTTCCAGCTTCACGTACATCACCCTATCAGAAACTCTCTTCACCTCCACTACACTCTTACTGTACTCTTCTTTCAGAATCACCCCTACACCATTTCTCTTTCCATCCACACCATGATAGAACAGTTTGAACCCATCTCCAATGTTCCTGGCCTTACTCCCTTTCCACTTGGTCTCCTGAACACACAACATATCTACCTTTCTCCTCTCCATCATATCAGCTATCTCTCTCCCTTTACCCGTCATAGTACCAACATTTAAAGTACCAACCCGAACCTCCACTCTCCTACACTGCTCCTTTTCCTGCCGTCTCTGTAGACGTCTTCCTCCTCTCCTTCTCCTCCTTCGGCCAACAGTAGCCCAATTTCCACCGGTACCCTGTCGGCTAACGATACCTGTGGCGGTCGTTGTTAACCCGGGCCTCGACCGATCCGGTATGAAATTCTCATTTGTGATCCGCATATTTGATTTGGCACATGTTTTACGCTGGATGCCCTTCCTAACGCAACCCTCCCCATTTACCCGGGCTTGGGACCGGCACTAAGAGTGCACTGGCTTGTGCCTCCCTAATGGCTGGGTTATTTACTTGTCCAAACAATAAAGATAAATATTTAAACTTCAAAAGTCTTTCTTCTGATGTCTTTACACTAAAATAATTGAGAATGATCCAAAAAAAACTGATTTAGGGTTTGTTATAAATTTAGTTGGTATTCATATTTCATTAGATGATTTTTTCAGATAATGTAACAGCTACAGAAAGTCTTAATTCCTTTTGAAATGTTTGCTCAGAAACATCTATCCATCCAGGCATCTTCTTTGATTTTCTTTTGTTCTTTCTTATATAAATGTTTCCTACAAACTTTTTCTTTCATTCTTTCTTTCTTTAATAAACTTTTTAAAATATTAACAGGAAAGTATGGTGATAATGCAATGCAAGTACACGAGGCTCTGCTTCTGCAGAAAATTGAGCATTAAATGCTAATGACAGGTTGCTTTGCCGACAGCACTGTTCCACAGGTGTAAGGTTGGGTGCAACTCGATAGGCGTGTTACAAATGATCAGTAGACGTCAGACTGCTGAAGTGCACCTGTTGGCCTCCATTTCTGCAGTGCTCAGGTGGCCAGAATGAAGAGCAAGGTGTTGAAAGCAGAGCGAGCAGTTCTGATGCTCGTCTTCAATGGATAAGAGCGTGATCAAATTCAGTCACTGTGGCAAAGATATTTTTTGTTTCTTTGTGCCAGAGGAATGCCCCGAGTGTGGCATGGGTTTCAGTGGGAGAAGGCTGGAGGAGGCTCCCATCAGCATCCCTAATCCCTTCACCAATGGCCACAAAACACCCTGTGCTTTCCTCATCGCTCCAGCTGAGGAGAACACACTCAGGTACAAGACGATAGGCCTGTCTGTTTGTCTCTCTTAACTTGTATACTTTTTTTTCTCTGTTCTTTGTTTTCTGTCTTCTTTTATATATATATATATATATATATATATATATATATATATATATATATATATATATATATATATAGATCCAACCTTTTTTGCTTATTTATGGAATAATGTGAATTTGACATTGACAGAGAATATGATGGTGGATCAGATCTACACACTGGAATTACTGACACAAATGGTAAGTGGTGATTTGCTATAACATCTAAACCACATATGACACACAGATCTTATGTTAATGGAATTATATTATTAAGATGACAAGTCTTTTTACATGCACCGTCATCATTCTGTGGCTTATGCCAGACCCTGGTCTTTATAACATGTTGTATGTGCATTAACGTCTTTGGGCGTTAATGCACTTCTGCCTTTCTAACAAATAGGTTGGCACCACTCTACAACCCCAATTCCGAAAATATTGGTACACGGCGTAAAATGCAGTTAAAAACAGAATGCAATGGTTAGCAAATCGTATGAACCCAGATTTTATTCACAATAAAACATATCAAATGTTTCAACTAAGGAAATGTACCATTTTAAGGAAAAGATAAGGAAAATTTGATGGCTACAACATTTCTCAAAAAAGTTGGGACGAAGCAACAAAGGAAAAAGTAAGTGTTATTAAAATTAAACAGTTGGAGAAACATTTTGCAACTAATTAGGCATTATGTATTATGTCTTTATTTACATTTTGCACAGTGTCCCAACCTTTTTGGAATTGGGGTTTTACACTTTGTTTTACATATATATATATATATAAATAATAGCAGGTATAATGTAATTTCTTTACTCGTCTTAAAAATAGAAATTCATATTAATCTATTAGAATTTTTGACACTAAAGTATACAGTCACATACAAGTCTCTGTGAATGAGCAGTTACTATAGAAAAGAGAATGTTTTAGACGAAGTGCATTAGCTTTAGTTTGATTAATATTATAGCCAACACTGCTGTTATAGGTAACATTATAGAAAGGTAATTGTCACTTTCAGACTAATCAGAATTCAGAAAACAGTGCAATGTCTAAACATTTAATGCAGATTTATTTTGCTGTTTAATTATGTGCGAGAAGATTGTGTAATCTCAACTTGTAGTTTGCACAAAGCTGGTAAAAAATAGAATTCAGAAATCAAAATAGCAGCATGTAACCTTCTTTTTCTTTATTGTTGTGAAGGTATTGCGTATAACTACACCAAGTCTGGCGTTCGGAGAGACTGTGAGGGCTGGGAACACTGCATCAGCATCAGGTTAGTCCAGCCTGACATGTACAATCTCATCAATCAGTGGGATCAGTATCTGGAGAAATTCTCCTCAGCCCAGATGTGGGATCCACTCTGGAAAAGGTAGATACAATCGTTACAAATTAGAAGAATTCTTACAAACTCTTTTTTTGCTTGCAAGTGTATCAACAATGTAGTATAGTAAGATATTTTTCTTACTTCTGTCTCTCTGCTCTGGTTTATTGACACCCCCATATACCCCACTTTGTTTCAGCTTTAATGAGGAGAGCCACAACTGCTACAGCTACACGCTGATGTTTATAAACTGTGTGCTGGCCATGCAATCCAAACGAGCACTCAGCAAAGACGAGTTTACGCAGACTTTCATTTTGCCACGCATCAAACGGGCGGCCAAGTACACAATGCTGTGTCAGGAGATTACACATAACCACTTTTATATTGTGGACAGTCCAAAGAGAGACTCACAGAAAGAACAGGATGATGAAGATAAAGACGAGAAAAGCAAGTTATGATTTGAACGTGTCCATGTCAGTTAAACTCTTCTGCTTAACAGTGTTAAGTGTTTAGTGCTCTAGAATAAGATAAGAAATTATGCAACTCAAAACTATAACTTTGTAATAATGATATTGTTTGAATCTTACAAAATTATATTACTGTTAAGAGTCATATCAGAACCCTGCTACTGGATCTTTTATTAACTTTAATAAAGAGTCATAGATCAGTACTTTTGATTCTTGAGTAAATTCTTTGTGCTTTTACTTAACAAATAAGATACAAGAGAATCACATTTAAATAATTGATGCAATTCAATATTCTAAGTTCCTGCACATCATACCCTTTGAAGGACAGTGTTTTATTGTTACAGACACACAGTGAGATTATCTCACACTTGTGTCATGGGGCTCACTCTTGTGGTCCCATGGCAGGTTCTCATTTAACACAATTTATAAAAATGAAATAGGAGTTTAGGTAGTAAGATGTTGGATCTTACGATGTTGGACTTCTGATCAGAAGATCGTATGTTCGAATCCAAGCACCACTAAGCTAGAGATATTCAATAAAAATCCTCTATGGATCCACTCCGAATCCTTAAAAATGTGCTTGGGTACTGCAACAAGGTAAAATATATTTTGTTACTGTCCACCACCAGTCACAACTTCTACAAAGTACCATATTATTTTTTTTACTAGTGAACACTACATTGCACTCTATAAACTAACCATGCAATCACGCTAGCACTGCTCGTATTAGCATTTACAGATGTGGCCTGTCCACAGGGAAATAAAGAAACACACAGCTATATAATTTACACATATTTCATTACATGATTTCTAATATTTTTCTGCAACAAGCACAATGATTGTTAATCTGGTGCAGCCCAAAACTAAAGCTCTGTGAATAGAGATGTGACAGTTACATGCTGAGCCAGCGATTGGGATTTGTAGCTTTACTGCTTCAAAATAATAATAAAAGTTTGTTATTATTGTCAGAAAGATGAATTGCTATTCTGCTAATTAGTGCCAGTGCAAGCCAATGAGGTTATTAAACACTTGTGCTTGCATCTGCAATGCTGATGTGCTCATATTTATTGAATACATAGGTGACTAGAAAAGTGAACTATGGAACATCATAGACATTTTGCTCCTTAGCTCACAGCATTATGTTATAAACCGCCAAGCCACCAGTGCCGCAGTTTGCAAAAAAACCAAAAAATAAAATGCACTGAATCAGGGCTCTATATCGTGATGCCAAAGCCATTTTCCTTTCTATTGTCTGCAGTTTAAGACGTACTGCATTGGTCTTACGCAAAGAAAAAAACCGACGTGAGAAATCTGTATTACAGGAAGTACGAAGAAGTTTTATTAAGACTCGAGCATAAATCACATCTAGATTTCTTCTTGTTCTGTTCGTTCTCTTGATGATATCCATCTGCTCACAATAATCTCCTGAAATAAAAAAAAAGAACCCCATACAGTCAAAACTCAATTATCTAAATTATCTACATACATATTTGTACCGTATGTATGTAAAAAAAAAAAGAGCTACATACTGTACATATTTGCGATTGCCTGACCTGAATTTTGAGCCGTTTCAGGCAGTCTGGTGAGGAGATGTCCTCTTCGGTCATACCCGACGGCACGATGACGTAGCAAACCATTAGCTCCTGCATGTGGAACATGAACACAACAATGTGTAAACGTGATATACAAGTTAATAACTGTTCAGAAACAGGAAATAGGAAAACATAAGTGTTTACTTTAGAGACATTGGCAGTGGTTCGACTCAGAGCAGCTAAAGATCTCCAGGTAAACGGCCTCAAAGCAGCACCATGGAATGACTCGTCTACTCTCTCCACTGCCACAGAGTAGCTACACACCAAGAGCAGAAGTAAAGTGTAATATAAATACACACCTATGTACTGTGTATATATATTTAGGAACAGTGAGAAATGGAAGAACAAAATTAATTAATAAAGTATCAATGTGAGATCCTACAGGTTTCAGGAATTGAGCACCATTATTCCAAAAGTACATGTGTGTGTATGCACAGTGATTTCTGTTAAGTACAATGTGATGTTAGTCATTTGTGGTGTGCATGCATAAAAAGAGAAGTAGAAATTTGCCCCCACCCAAGTCTTTAAATCATTAGATGAAATTCATTGTAATGTTTTCCGTGCATCGGCTTTTTGTGCATCGTTATGTGGACGCACTGTTTTGGAAACGTCAAAATGATCTGGAATCTAATATAACAACACCAGAAACAGGTTTACCTACACTGCCTACTCTGCTTATAAGGCACATGAAAATTCTTTTTATTAATTTAAAATATATATATTGTTCAGACAAAATGTTCAGTAGCATCCCTAATAAAATAAAACAACCAGCTTTTCGTTCGTCAGTTCAATAATTTTTTTTAAAATAATAATAATATTTTGTGTCTAAAAAAAAAAATGAAAAAAAAAAATCAACAAAAAAAGGGATTTTATTTGTTACTTAAAGAAACATAAAACATAAAACTGCAGCTAAGGCTGTAGGCGCAATAGGAGTGTATGATCTCAGAATCACGCTGACCAGCTGGTATAAGCTGAAGATGTTAAAAATGAATGTTGAAGTCTCGCTTATTACAACTTACTATTACAACTTAACTTTTATTATTTTCTTTTTTCATTTTAAGTTTCTAAACCCTAATACGTAAAGATCATACGATTTCAAGTGTGTAAGGGAAAAGTAATTGGTAAAAATCCAAGCGTTTAGTCTTAACAGAGGCACTAGAGATATTTAAGGGGAAAAAGCTAAAGCTTGTGCATGTTATTTTATTAGTAATATTACTATTACGGCTCCAAGTACCATAAAGAATATATTTCTGACCTCAGATTGATTGAATTTTCACCTATTAAATAAACACATACCAACCTTGCATGATAAAATGGTGGTCCCTTTCGATAGAGCACTGCAGAAAAAAAAAAAACAACGCGTTAAGGAAAATCTCAGAGGGGACGTAACTCTATACTGCTCCTAACATGAGAGTTGTGTGTCACAAACATAGCCATTCTGGTGCCAGGATTTCAGTTTCTTGCTCCAAATTCAAGGCCAAGAGTCACCACTGCAGACGAAAAGGTAAGGAGATCAAGGAAAGCAATGCTTAGTCTAGCTGAATAATTCACCTGTCATCTAGTTCCACTTACACCTGCTGGATATTCTTTCTCTTTGCGAAGAGATGAAGTGGGACACAGTGGAAATGAGGAATAGCTCTTCCCATGTTAAAAAGCATTGGCGTATGCTGGTCCTGGTGTATTTTTTACATGTATCAACTGAAGGTGTGATTGAGCGTCCTTACTTAAATCAGTGCCGTACTTAATGCCCGACTTGGGCACCCATCCTTTACTGCGGAAGTAGTGATAGGCTGCGTACGTTATCTCGAAGTTGGGCTGCGCAGAACGAAATATTCTCCAAAGCTGAAGGATGGACAAGGCTTCCTGAAAAACAAACAAATTCTGTTCAGACTACAAGATATGTCTTGTGCCTTGTAGCCAAAATAATCCTGGATTTATTGGCGTTCATCTAAACGTTTATCATTTCGATTTGTTTGTTTCTCTTATTGTCTTTCCTGAAGGAAATTTCATGCCTGTAAATTCACAGAAAAATGGCTAACAAAGACTAACAATATCACAGTGGAATTAGGAGAAGCACTGTATTAAAGCATTCAACTCAGGGGGAAAGAACACACATATACATTACCATGCTGACAACAAATACCAGCAGAGGTGTAGAAACCGAACACTCAGTGATTCATGTATGTCAGTGATATAGGATTCAGCTGAGTTTAGTAGCACTTTACGCTAGTCAGGGTTGTGGGGGGATCATTTTGGATCCGTAGAAGTGTGTGTGTAAGGTAGGACTATTCTACTGGATGGGATGCCATTCACATTTTCTTGCGCACAGAAAGAAAGTGGGAGACAGAAACTTGAACCCAGAATTAAACCAGGCAAGACTGCAGGATGCATGACTCCAAAATACTTTTTACGTTTTTTCAAGCCATGTAATTCTGTTTGTGTTTAAAGGGCATAAAGTCTCAAATCCTTACATATTTATGCCTGAAATTATACTTTGAATCACATAAAGTAAATGTATATAAAACTTTTGAACCAACTGATCACGATGTTCTAGATGTAGAAATAAAGTCTTTAATGGTGTGCATATTTAATAAAAAGTGTGAAATTTTACAATATGTTGCCGTTTACCTTCGGCCACATATATTTATATATATAAAAAAAAATCCTCATTAAGGAAAATAAGGCCCATATTTGTAAGCTTGGCTTAAATATGGCTCGGAATATACAGTGTACTACATATAGTTTCTATGCTGTTATATCATCCCTTGTGTAGTGAGCATATGCAGTCAATAGGAAGCCATTTGTGATGCTGCCTAGTTGTGTGATAGAAGCTATTCTTTTTTAGGTCATTGAGCAAAATGTATAATGTATTTTGGAATGATTTTAATATGACTTCACTTTATTTTTGATTAACTAAAACAGTTAATGGAAATATTTCACATAATCATAAACGTTAATGTGAGATGAATACAATTTGAGTACTAATGCCTATTTTTTTGGTATGTGGCAGTGTGAAATTAGAGCTGGATTCTTTTTTAATTAAGATACAAATTGAATTATTGCAATCATTGCTGAAATCTAAATGCCTGTTTATATATAGTTTTAAATATAGTTTATATAGTTATGGGTACAATGTTGCAACATTCTTATGAGAGATTCACTGACAGGAAAATATGAACAATTTATCACCAAAAGACAACAAGGGATGTCTTAATGGCATTTGACAAAACTTACACTAATTGCACCCTGAAATGATGTTAAACTTACCCCTTCATGGAAAACTGACAAGCATCCAAGCGCATAAACCAGGAAGAAAGCCTGCAATGCAAAGATGCAGAACATAAGTAATGAATTAAAAAGGAGAAAAGCCAAAAAACACTTAAAAGTTTATGTTCTTTCAGCGCCGGGATATGTGGGTGGAAATGGGTTCACTTTAAGATCACGCTGCTTTCGAGTTGAAGGCCGTCCCCCTCAATTAACAATGAAAGGTAAAAAGCTCATGGATTGTAAATACCGACTCGTAAAACTGCATATATTCACCTCGACCCCGATATAACTCTTTAACGATACTCTTGGGGGAAGTGCAGCTTGATAGAACCAAGTTTATCCATCTTCAACGGCTGAAATATTAACGTCGGCCATGTTTATCCTTCAGGGAGGCTTGTGTTAATATTAGCCTGTGAAGAGAGCGTGCTATGAAATGGCTACATTTGAACACTTTCCCTGCTTCTTTAACTGTTTCTACTGGCCCAGAGTGTTGAATTCTCTCGATCAAATCCAGCTGTGAAAATATGTCTTAACTGAACTTTATAACGTCTCCACCTTGATAAGAAAACAAATCAGTGTATTAATAGCAGAGCACTGGAACAGCATGGCGCAGCTTGTAATGAAATGCAGCTGTGAGTCATTTGTAGAGCTAGAACTAAAGCAAAATACAAATATTTGATGATATTTTACACATATTTTGAAGAATTTCAAGATTATTTCTATTTTTTTTATTCCCTTAAAATTGCTATTTACAACTTCATTACTTTAACCAAAATATGGCAGATACAATAGGCACACTAGTCCAGTATTTGAGACTGAATATCATTATTCAATATGAATGACAATCTCTTTGTTGTGCTGGCACTTTAAACATTAGTGTTGTTCAATACGAGAACTTCTTTATCAGTATTTACATTTGGACATTTTCATATTTTTTTTTCAGTTCTGATGAAATGATTACCATTCACTGGGTCAAAATGAAAAAAAATGTCCCTAAACAACTTTTCAGTCTTCGGCAAAGATGTTCCACTAGATTTTGGGGTGTGGTTGTGGAGAATTTTGCTCATTCAGCCACAAGGATTTTAATAAAGTCAGGTACTGAATAGGGTAAGGCCTGGCGTGCAGTCAGTGTTCCAATACATCCCCAATTGTTCAACTGGATTGAGATCAGAGCTCTATAGCAGGCCACTTAAGAACTTCCACTCTAACCATGTAACCCATATCTTCATGGAGCTTGCTTTGTGCACCACTAAAACCACTATTCAAATTAAATTTAATTTAATTAACCAATTTTTCTGTGATGTCACAATTAACAGTATTATAATCACAATGGGTGCGTAGGTTCCTTGTATTGAGTTTTTGTTAAAAAAAAAAAATAAAAAAAACAAACAAACAAAAAACCTCAGGATGCTCGTTCCATTGGTTTGGCCTTGCTAACGTTCATTTTCCCACCAGTTCATGCTGAACCAAAAAAAAAAAAACATGTTTCTGTTCATCTAAGACAAATGTCAACTTAGCATATCTGGTAAATTTAGCATAACACTGTAATGTTGGTGAACAGGTATTTAAAAGATACCACCACTGCTGATGTATAACTAAGGATTATAACTACAATAACTCCCTTGACAGATTTTATTTGGCATTGTGCAGCTCCAAACTAACTGAGCAGAAACACAAAAAAAACTAGAATGATTTATACATTCATATATTATACACAGAGCTATTACTAGCTGTGAACCTTTGTTTCTACCAATTGGCAAGTGTTACAATTACAGTAACACAGAAAACCATCATTCACTTAGCATTTATTTTATTTTAAACACTTACATACAATTAATCAGAATTAAGTGCAAACCATATGCAATGTATAATATTGTATAATAGTATAATGTATTGTAAGGTCACAAGTTCAAATCCCACCATCACCAAGCTGCCACTGCTTGGCCCTTGAGCAAGGCCCTTAATCCTTGCAAACTTCCCCCTACCTCTTCATAACTGAGCTGTAGGTACTCCATCATGTTAAATGGGTTGATTCGGCATACCAACTTGCCTCTTCTGCCCTGTAATGCAAAAAAAGACAACAAAGTAAACACTGCATGCATTATAATAGTCAGATTGGCTACAGCAAGGGGTAATTTTTGAACTATAATTTGCCATTACAGTATATGAGCCCCACCTCAATTTCTGTGAATTCAAAATAAAGATAAATGTGTGTCACAATAACATGTTAGTCATTTCTGCTAGTGTGTCCCATAAATCCAGTACACAATCATATGATCATTCCGCTGTGTGTGACACAATGTTGAAATGCCGGGGTGGGGGGGGGGTGGGGGGTTGTTAGAGAGGGAAAACCTGATCTACTCACGCCTTTCTTTCAAAGCTATTCAATGGGACATGAGACATTGCAGACACCACCCTATGAAACTGAAAGGGGCTGAACTAAGCATAATCAGTTTCGGTGATGAGATATAAGGGCTTGTGACGTATTATATTTACAAAATGGTTGTAAGCACATCTTTTCAAGACAGACATCATGATTGTGTAAAGGGGAAATTGTTTACACTTCAGATATTTGGGAAAGCATTGCTTCAACCTTTTGATAAAACCTGTGTAAGAAGGGCTACGACAGCTTGTTTCCAAGTACACAACTAGACAAACCTCCCTGCCTCAACCAATCAGGATTCTCATTCCAGCTGACTTTCACAGTGCACACAACATACACATAAGGTGTTTGAATGTTTATGCACTGCATGCTAACATTTCAATGGGTCTCTAAGCACTTAATAAACACTTTCTTTGTACTCAACTCAAATACACATCAGGGTAGAAATGTACACAGCATGGCCAAATGTGTTTGGCCACCAGAATATTTAACATCCAAATCCAAATCTATGATTAATATCAAGTTGTTGTCCCTATAATATAAATATTATAATATGCCCCGTTATTATTAAGTTTACATTGATGCCATTGAGCAGACGCCCTTTTCCAGAGTAATGTACAAAAGTGCTTTGAAGACTCTATCAATGAATAAATCAACACTGGTTCACTAGGTTGCAAACTGATTATACAATCAGCCTAGAATTCTGTTGGAAGGAATTATAACGCACTATGTTTAATAATAATAAAAAAAAAAAGAAGACAAAAACAAACAGAGAAAATAAGTGTGAGTTTAAGTGTTTCAGGACGAGGTAAGTCTTCACCCGCCGTTTGAAAATGTGACTCAGTTATTTGGGCATCTAGGGGAAGTATATTCCACCACCTCGGTGCCAGAACAGAAAAGTGTCTTGATATATACCCTCTTACCCTGAGAGAAGGTGGGACAAGTAGAGCAGTTTTTGCTCTGTTGAGGCTAAAAAAAAAAAAAAAAAAAAAAAAAAAAAAAAGCTTCACTCTGTCTGGAAAGCTTTCCATTAAATTTTTTTAATCATAGCTATAAGGATATGTAAAGCCGTCGAGGTTGACTATTCGAGTATTCAAGAACAGCCGTATTTAACATATCACCTTAACGAAAGCTACATTTTAATGGCTGCTTGGAAGACCATTTATGCCATTTTCTGCATAAATAAGCTCACAGACATATTCAATTGGCAATATCACTCTGATTGACAGGAAAATTAGTTTGGCATCCTATTTATCCAGCTAGACATGCTTGTGCCACAGCTATCCATGGCCAAGGGAGCAAAACTGGCCATGCCCTCTGGGTGGAGGGGTGGAGGAGCCAGTACATGCTTAAAAATGGTGAAGGAGGTATGATTAAATAATCAAGACACCCACTGACTATTCTTCTTTAGATTTTGTCAACATATCTAATTGCAGAGCACTGGCTATTCAGATTAGTCAACTATTTGGATCAGATGATCTTTTTAGAGCATAACCCTAACCCTAACCCTAACCCCAACCCCAACCCTAACCCTAACCCTTAAAATAATAACAATGCTTGCAGCAACTTTGTGTTTAAGTGTAGTGTGATAAACAATGGCTGGTAAAAGGCTAGTAGGCTCTTATTGGTACAGAGACCAAACAGTAATGTATTTACTCTTTTGATGTCCTCATTAGGACCTCTATCTTCATCTTTTTCTTCAGGTTTATCCACCAAAACATAACCATGAGCTAATGACAGATCACGGCCCAGTGTGTCGGAAACAGAGCCACCACTCATCATTTCACTCGCATCTATTCGACATCCACAATGAAGTATCCAGTCATCGTGTCGTTTGCATTTGATTTTGGCAAACACGTCCGGATCGATTTGCTCGGGTTCTTCGGGATATATTTCAGCTAGAGGATCGTAGTGAGGGTCCCCTTGTCTGCGAGGTCTCTTAGCCTCTGGCGTTCCCGCTTCCTCATCGCATTTCGCAGCTGCTACATGCTCCATTGACTGATCCTGATCCGATAAGGGTGCCTGACACTCCTGAAAGTCCACTTCCTCTTTACTGTGCTCTTTTTCCAGATCCAGATCAATAGGATGAGTCAGCATCTTCAGCGTCTGACTGACAGCTTCTTTATCCAATCCCTGAGCCAGGAGAGCAGAGTGGGCCCATCTTACGTGCTGCTCGTATCTGCGCAGCAGGAACAGAGGACATATTGAGTGGTTTAGTGCTTAAAAGAGTGATGACGCACTTGCAGAAATACAGTTTATGCCCAAGGCTTCGTTCATATTACTAGGATCAAATAACACAAATATCATTTTCTGCCTTAATGTGGCACAGATGTCATTTTGTCAGTGCAGATTGAAAGTCATGTGGCTTCCTCCCAAAGCATATATGCATATTAAACCATCAAAATGTACATATGGAAATAAAAAAGTTTAGAATTGGAAAAAAATAATAATAATTCAAAAGTGGAAAAAAGCTTATCATGTAATCATAGCTCAAGTCTCACAGTTGCTTAAAGGGAAAAAAAAAATCTCATTTGGATACTACAAATTTGCAGATGTGCACGTGATGTTACCACCTCAATGACACTGAAAATAATTTGCTACTTTATTCTTTTTGGTTAGAATGGCTTGTAAAATATCACCGTCATTTTACAGTCTAGCAGTGCAATCATTGTTGTACATATTTTAAATGTTAAAGGTACATTCAACATATGGAGTGAACTGTGCCTAGTCAAATAAATACACATTTAGATGAGCAAAAAAGAAACAAAACATAAATAAATATACTTCAAAATCTATTAAACACACTGACATTAGTGTGACACTGATATTTTCTAATCTTAGCTTTAACTGTATTACAGGTGTGTTTATCAGAACTGTCATTCATCACGTTATCCGTATATGTTACACACACTATGGCTAGATATTGTACAAAGTTCCAAAGTAACTCTTTATCATACCTGACGCACAATACTGTCATTTGCACTACCATGCACTCACACTTTAGGTACATTACTGATCTGTCATATAATCTGTATTCCTATTTAATACTCATACTGTCTATATTGTCTCACATTGTATTGTCTTGTATAGTCTGTTTTTGTCTTCTCTTATCAGTTTTGTCTTGTATAGTCCAAGCTGAATGTATAGTTTTATTTATGTCTGTACTTTGAGAGTCGCTAACAGCTGGAACCAAATTCCTTGTGTGTGTCAACACACTTGGCCAATAAACCTGATTCTGATTACAGTACACCTGACATTTCCAGTCATATGTGGTTCTTCCCCAAAATGTTAACACATAGTTGAAGGCACACAATTGTAAGAAACCCAAACCTGTTCCAGCATGTCAATGCTCCCCTGCACAAAGCAAGCTTCATGAATATATTGTTTATTTGGGATGGAGTGGAAGATCTTGCGTGGCCTGCTACAGAGCTCTGACATCAATTCTACTGAACAGCGTTGGGATAAACTGGAACACTGATTGCACCCCAGGCCTCCTCACTCTACATCAGAACCTGACTTTACTAACACCCTTAAGGCTGAATTAGCACAAATCTCCAAAATCTAGTGGAACATCTTTCCAGAAGAGTGGAGGTTATTCTAACAGCAAATGGTGAATAAATGTGAATTAGGATGTTCAGAAAGCACATACGAATCATAGTCAGGTGTCAAACATTGGCCATACAGTCTGTCCTGTCTAGCATAAAATGAATCTGACTAATGATAATATATATTATTATTTAGAATATTAAAAACTTTGAGCTCTACAAATTAATTTATGAATAATACTAGTAATACAAATACTTTAATACAATAACAACAATGCTTTAAATGACTTACTTTGCCAAAGGAATGACAGGTAAACATCTGTCACCGATATCTAGAAAAAAGACAAAATAAGAAAACAAAAATTAAAACAGTTGACCCTTTTCTATGTAATATTTTGACATTGTAGACTTCAGTGGCTCTATGTGAAAAGTTAGAAGCGTGCAAATAGTTTGCCTTCGATACGCACATTCCCACCGTTCAGAAATACTGTGTTGTGGTCTACTTTTGGACAGAACTCCTTTACCAAAATAACCCTGAAAAGACACAAACAAAAGTTTATGATTTCATGGTCAAAATGCACTGTTGCTAATGAATGAGTTAAATCAGATTTAGAGCATCATTTATATGACACTTGATGCCGATTAATGCTTTAAAATTGTCTTTATAGTAAATTTTTGCAAATACCCACCAGCCAGTCATGTGCTAAAACAATCACAGGTTCAAGTCAAGAATTTACGGTCAAGATTACATGATGCCTCATAATCAGAACATTCCTCTGATTATTTCTCCGACTTTACACGTGGTAAAGTCAGACACGTGATTTCTCTGACTTTACACGTGGCGTTGATGTTGGTACCATCAACACTGATTTGAGTATTTCAGAAACTGCTGATGATCTAAAATATTTAATCATGAGTCTTTTTTGAAACTATACAAAATACAGTGAATAAGTGACAGTTTTGTGGGTGGCATACAGTAACTCATACAATTACACTTTTCAGCTGTGGTTAGCAAAACAAAGTCAGCATGCACAAGACAAGGTAGATGTGTTGTACATCAGGTTCCATTCCTGTCAGACAGAAACAAGAATATAAGGCCATAATGAGTACAGACTCACCCAAACTGGACAGCTAATGTTTGTCCAGTCTTCAACTTTACACTTTGAGTGATTCTCTGCTCTTGATGGCCTCAGATTCTTTTTCTCAGACCAGTCACTCTCTTATGATCTCAGACAAAACATTCTCTTATGATCTTTCTCATCAGAAAATCATTCAGATGTTGCAGCCCTAGAATTAATACAAGATATATATTGTATCTATATTCATCTATTTTAACTTGTGTCAGCAAGACGGACTTGACAGAATACAATTGATTCAAAAGCTTGTGTAAATCCTCCTTGGCTATTTTATTAATTTTTTTTTTTTTTTTATCAACAGGTAATTCTTCTAACTTTTTAACATATTTGTATTACCCTAATTCTAAAAAGGTTCAGAAATAAAAATGAAAATTGATTGCAATGATTTGCAAGTCTCATAAACCCATATTTTCTTCACAATAGAAATGTACCACTGTTTCGCATCCCCTCTTCTTTTAACAACAGTCCATATACATCTGGGAACTGAGGAGACCAGTGACTGGACTTTTGGGAGCGGAATGTTGTCTCATTTGAGTCTGATACAAGATTCTACTTGCTCAACATTCCTGGGTATTTTTTGTCATATTTTTCATTACATGAGGTGGCAAATGTCAAGACTGCAGGCAGGCCACTTCAGCACCCGGATATGTATGAAGTCACGCTGTTGTAATAGATGCAGTATGCAGTTAGCATTGTCTGGCTGAAATATCATGTTGGACCATGTTCACGTATGGCTTCTTCTTTGCATGCTTGCCTTGCTTTAACCTGTATTTGTTGATGACACATCAAATTGTGTTCAGAAACAATGATTACTGGAGCTATTTCTAAGCTCATACAGTGATTTCAATTACAAAATTATGCCTGATTTTAAGGAGGTGCTGCCTTTGAGGGCCCAATTCACAGGCATCCAATATTGATTTTCACCCTCATCACATATTTATAGATATTTCTCCAAACAATTGGAGTCTTTTACTGATATTATGTACTGTAGATCATGAGATATATAATGTCTTCGGAAATCTATTTTGAACATTTTCTTAGAAAACTTTTTTACAGAATGGTGGACCACTGCCAATTTATTCCAGCCTTCTGATGCCCTGCCCAAAGGGATCAAATTCAAAATTACTTTACATTTTCCATAAAATGGTTCAGTTCCTCAGTTGAAACATTTGATATGTTTTTCTGTATTCTATTGTGAATAAAATGTGGCTTTATAAGATTTGCTAATCATTTGCATTGTAAACAGTGTTACAACCTTTTTTTTTTTTTTTTTTTTTAATTGGGGTTTTACCAAGAATGTACCAAGATGTAATAATGAGCAGCAGAGAAGATCCCTTTGAAACAAAGCACACGTTTTCTCTTTATTTATTTTATCGCTGTATAACTAAAGACACATTTTGCCAAATGGTGCATCAACTGGATCACAGTTAGAGCATGAAAAAACAAACAAAGAAAATCATTTAGACATCATCATAACACCAGATGAGATGGCAGCATAAAATCGTTTGGGACTGGCTGAAAGGTGATCAAGTTGAAAAACCTGATGATGAAAAACACTAGGATCTAACCAATCTCAATGGCAGCCAATCAAAAATACTGAGGTCAGATCATGAACCTGAAATTCCACGAAGTGTATGGTGCCAACATAACACGTTTTTTTCTCTGCAGTTTCTCCCACGTGTTGTTTACTGTGCACGTGGAGATCTGTTTTAAAAACTCAGAAGCATCTGATCTACGTACTTGCTTATTTAAAGCTTATAAACTACAGCTTACCTTTCCATAAAGAGCCTGAATGTGTTCGCTTCCTCTGACTATGACATGCTGATGTACGAGTTCAGCTTTGTATATTTCTATTTGCTGTTCTGATGGGGAGTCTTTGCTGAACGGAACAGGAAGTGGTGCTTCAAAAGATTCATAAACCTTCGTCCTCCTTTTTGGAGGGCGAAATATCGCTTCCATTTCATCAAGCTATGGCTTAAACATCAATATGAAATATAACTATGTTGATAGAAAAATGAAATCTGCTGGTTTGAGTCACAGAACACGGCGCGCAGATTCGTTCATTTAAGACCTACGATTGTCCAATCAGGGAGCACCTTGTGAGTACAGCAACCAATCGTAGCTCAGGATTATAGACACTCCGGAAAAAATAAGGCGGTGCTTGCAAGAATGCAGGTTGAAAACATTTCGGTAAAAACAGCCTCATACAGATATTAACAAGCTACATTTGAAAGCCAACATATCACCGAAATGTCTTAAATTAGACATATACTTGATATCGGGTGCGTCAACTATCACAATTCTTACCTATGAATTATAATTAATCGTTAGATATCGGAAAGCTCTTTTATTTTTGTGTTGCAGTCAAAATAGTCCGGTGGCTACATGGTTTTTGTTTTTAGTTCCGGTCCTTAATTTTGATATCTAGCTAAGAGGATGAAGAAAACGCACAAGAGAATGAAAGTATTGTATGAGCATACTAAATTAAGAATTTTTTTTATTATCTTTATATCTTATATTTTTAAGCACTCTAAACCTTGAGAAGAATCTATTAAAGTATGAAGATGTGGTCCTGGCAACCTCAGTGAAGAATTTTAGGTGTTTTGTAATAAAAAAAAATCGAATATAATAGAAAATTAATTTGAAGAACATGTTTTTAATTTTTAATTCAAACCTTTCCTGTTAGTATTCTGTAAAATAAATACAAATGTTTTAATGATCTAAATAATTATGGGGTTCGAATCATTTCTCGTAATGTTACCACACTTAAATGGACATTGTAAGCATTATATACAGACATACAGTTTATTTTATAAATACAGTAAATTTAAATAAAAGCTGTAAAGATATTTTATCAGCCAGTAGGGGGTATTCTAAACCAGTTGGTTGTCTTAGGAATTTGTCAGACACTGTGGGCATCAGGTTGGGCATAGGGCTGTTCAAAGTGTAGAGTATATGTGGAAATATTTTCATGAATTATTAAATTATAATTCCTTTTAAAATGTGTAAATGTTTTGAGTTTATACGAATGAATAAAATATCACCTCATATGATAGTTAAATTAGTTAAAGTGATTAAACCGTATCATGTTTGTAGTATTTTGTTCTCAAAAACATAAATACTACACACAGGCAAAAGTCTACAGCCAAAATTTGGCCATTCACATGGACTAACTAAACAATCCACCAAATTCTGGGGTAGCACCAAACCGTGACACTATTTGTATAATCACTGACCTGAGAGGACAGAAAGTTAAAGATAAAAAGGAGAAATGCTTTGGTAAGAGTGTGCATTTCTGAAAAATGTGAAAATGAGACAAATTAGGATGAAGCAAGAAATCTTTGAAAGTTAGAAATAATTGAACACACACACACACACACACACACACACACACACACACACACACACA
>JAAIIK010000053.1:2987801-3006711 GCA_014706435.1 Silurus glanis | reverse complement strand
TTATATATATATATAATTTATTATATATTTATATTTATATTAATATATATATATAGATATATAAAATGTATATATTTCATAAATATACAGTTTCTATAGAAAAAAATTATATACACACAAAAAAGTTATCTTTCAAAAACAAAAAATCATCATAAACTGACCAAAATACATCTTTCAGAGTGTGTAAACTTGCGGAGAAGGGACTTGTACATGTGACTCACACAACCTGAGACAAGCAGCACTTCATTCTCACGTAAGTGTCAAGAAAATAATCATCATTCGTTCTGAAAATTTAATCTCCAAATACAATATACCAAAAAATACAATATATATAAAATATATAAAATATATAAAATATATATAAGGCAGCTTCTATATGCTATTTATTTTTTTAATGTTTTTCAATTTATTATTTATTCAAATTTTTATTCTTCATTTAAAATTTAACATACAAAAATATTTATAGGCTACAAACATGAATATAATTCTGTGCATAATGAATAAAATACAATTGTACCTTTATATGTTGTTTGTAATTATTTGTAATCAGTTAAGCTTATTTATTTATTTATTTATTTATTTATTTTTCATCAATGCCCTCAGCTGACCTTGGTAGTATATTACTGTTGCTGTGTCAAATGTCACACACATACAAGCCCCTCTCCTATTTACTCCTATGTAGTATTTAAACCTGGAGC
Organism: Silurus glanis; assembly: GCA_014706435.1. Classification (NCBI taxonomy): domain Eukaryota; kingdom Metazoa; phylum Chordata; class Actinopteri; order Siluriformes; family Siluridae; genus Silurus; species Silurus glanis. Next base: position 3,006,013 of record JAAIIK010000053.1, on the reverse strand, counting down.
ACTGACGAAAGCTGCCATTTTTCAGAGACGAGAGTATTGTTTCCTTAACCAAGCGCTGTTTTTGGCCGTGTTCCTTTAAAGGCTTTTAAAGCAGGAAAATGTATTTTTCGAAATGATTTGGCAGCATCAATGAAGGATCTTGGCAGGAGTCGGTCATTGGAGACTCTGTAGCAACAAAGTAAGGATATGCTGACACAACACAAAAAAACACATTTAATCATCATCATCAAAACAGGCGGCAGGGCTCGTTCGAGAATATTCTGCAGTGCCGTGTGTATGCTGTGTGCTCCCACTCAGGCCTTCGGAGAATAGGCTGGACCCCTCCATGAAATAGTTTATGAAATAACCTCATTGTTATACAAGTTCTAATTTGTTACAGACTTTGGTTATTTATTTTACAGTTCTATTGTTGTTTGTTAGATTTGAGATTTGGCAGATGCTTTTATCTAAATGTGATATCACGGAAGGGACCAATCCAAGAACAGGACTGAACTGTTGAGGTGTAAATGTATTTTAAGCCTCAGACTCCAGTGGCTCTTTAGCAGATTGGAGGTACTGCAGAATTTGACCACTAGTAATAACAATAATCATAATAACATCTTTAGACTTCATCTTTCTCACCAGACTCTCATTTTGTTAGTAGCATAATCAGGTGTGTCTTCTTATACACTACATGGACCAACGTTCGTGGGCACCTGACCATAACATGCGCATGTGCTTCGTAAACATCCCATTCCAAATTTAGTCTTCATTGCTGTTATAATAAACTCCACTTTTCAAGGACCATGTTGCACTTGATTGTGGATGTGTTTATTACAACTGATATCAGAGCTCTATAAGCAGGCCACTATAGATCCTTTATTCCAATCCATGTAAACCATATATAAATGGGGCTTGCATTGTGCACAAGGGCATTGTCATGCCGGAACGGGTTCGGTTTTCTCGGTCAAGTGAAAAGAAAACTCAATGCTACCACTTCCAAAGACATGCTATACATCCAAAAATATCCATATATACTATCTATTTTGTATTGTGCGCCTCTAACTTTGTAGTAACAGTTTGGGAAAGAACCACATTTGGCTGAAAAAGTCAGATGTCCCAATACTTTTGTTCATATAGTTTATATACTGTATAATATATAAAACTCAAATCACATGCTGAAGATTGAATAATGACCAGGTGATGTATTTTCAGTCTTTTACCATCCAGATTCTGTAAAAAAATGATTGTAGCCTCAGAGTTCTACTCTTGACTAACTCTAGCTGAAGCCAACGTGGTCTTCTGCTGTTGCAGCCCGTCTGCTGTTGCAGCCTGATGCATTGTATGAGGCACTCTGATTATTTTCTGCTCATCTTGGTTGTAAAGAGTGGTTATTTGAGTGGCTGTAGCCTTATTGTCAGCTCGAACCACTCGCCTTTTTTCATCTGGAAGTTTTTTTTTTACGTTTTCTGCAATGTTCTGTGTAAACTCTAGAGATGGTTGTGTGTGAAAATCCCAGGAGAACATCAGTTTATGAAATACTCTATGCCATGGCCAAAGAGATCCCATTTCCCCATTCTGATGTTTCATGTGAACATTAACTGAATCACTTGACCTGTATATGCCTGATTTAATGCATTGTGCTGCTGATACACGATTAACTGTTTGTGCAACTGCATAAATGAGCAGATATACACTCCTGGGCAACAAAAATGGAACAAGCCCAAAATGGCTAAATATTAAGCTTTGAATGGTCTAATCATTGGACAGAAGATTAGCAAGAATCAAATTTAACTTAGTACTGGATATATTTTTTATTTCCTTAAATGTTTAAGCCTTGTAAGTAAAGGTGTGGACTTTTGTTTTCCACAAAAATAAGTCAATGTTGTTTTATTCTTTGTTGATGAGCTTCTAACAGTTGATGAGTTGGTGAACCCAGTCATGTGTTGAATTTCACATCAAACATTTTATTCATTATCATGATTTATGCTTTGTGACCAAGAAGACTGTGTAAGCGAGTGACCCTGTTTTTAGGTTTTTCCTCAAACGCTTCACTACAGCAGAAATAGACGAGCATATAGTGGCACAGGAGGCCTCTGGAATGTATTTGTTTCATTCTTGCTAACCAATGAATCGCTATTGAGCCTTTTTAAACGTTAATATTTTGCCATTTTGGGTTCGGCCAATTTTTTTGCACAGGAGTATGCAGGTGTTCCTAATAATGTGGCTGCTTAGTGTATATTGTGATTTATATGTAGTTTTATGGCATTACAGATCCAAATGTCTATTGAGAAATGCAGTTTTGCTTAACGCTAAACATACAAGCATTCAAGAGCCAAACTACAGCAGCAACCAGCCTTCTCCTACATTTTTTTTGAAAAATCCATTACTTTTTTACAGTCCCTCTAATATTACCCAACACATGCTTGAAGTTTAGAAATCAGTGTAACAAAATTACATCAAATAAAATTCTGTTCTCTGCCTGTCAGCTGTCTTTTGCCTGTCAGCTTATGATTAAGTGGCAGATGTGAAGCTGCTGTGGGGAGCGGTAGAGGTCAGATTTTGCAATCACTACAGGGTGTGTTCGGAGAGAGACACACACAATAAATGGCTGACATAATGCCTGGGAAATGGCTTTGTGTGTAACTGAGACTGCCAGTCGAATGATCGGAAAAAAAAAAAAGAAAAAAAAAAAAGGAAAAACGAGAAGGTGGACTTAGTAAGACATGCTATATCTTGCAAAAGTGTCAGTCAGGGTCAGAGCTGAGGCAGATGTTATGCGAAAAAATATTTATTTACAATTTCAAGCATTTCATCATCCATTTTCAATGCAAAACATCCATGACAAGGCCTGCGCATGAGGCTGGCATTAAAAATCTGTTTATTGTATTTACAAAAAGGCATTACAGAATCAAAAAGTAAAGCTTTCACATGTATAATTTCCCCCGGTGAGAACAATGTACAAAATGTTTCACAGATAATATTACTATATTTCTCGGTTCATCGTCGGCAAAACGATTGAAAAACTTTTTATCATTTAGTTTTATCACATATCACATTGTTTTTTATTGATAACTCTTGAAACTCTCCAACTTCCTTTGCAAACAATAAAAAATAAAGGTACACTCTCTTGGGAAAATGTTTTTTTTTTTTTTCCAGGCAGCTCTTTACAAATATATTTATGCATTTTTTAAAACCCAACAAAATATAAAATCTATTTGATTTCCCATTATAGCAGAATCTCACTCTTTGAAGGAGTGACCTTCTCTGTCTAACATGTTGATAGTGCTAAACAGATGACTCCAACCTCTTTTGTTTGTTCACAGATGGGGGGACAATTTCCCTCAACTGTAAACCAAAGCATAATTACAAGTGTTCAGCTAAAACAAGCCAATCCATACACTAGTACAGGTCCTTCATGATCTCCTGCAGTAGTGGATGTAAACACATGTTGATCTCTGACTCTTTGAGAACATGAATGAAGTGTACATGGTCAGAAACGATCTGCCTCAGGTCAGTCATCTTCTGAAGGACTTTGGCAAAAAGATGGAGGGAGTCCGGGTGGTTCATTTTGAGATGGAGCTCCAGTGAGTGGAGAACGTTCTCCTGTAGATCTTCAATGGGCTTCACATTCAGCAGGCCTGGACGATCTGTCAACACAAAGTAGTCAGATTAAATGACTGTTAAATATTTTTTACTGCTGCTTAGAACGTCTGAACCTTCAAACTTCATACATTATACGTCATATATTAGTGACCGATGATTTTTTTTTGGCCTCAGGGTTAATTTTTCACATGCAAATCCCCCCCCCACCCCCAAAAAAAATCAAAGTTCAAGGGTAAGATGTTATTAAATGGCTACAAAGCGATAACCAATAAATCTGTGTGATAACCATGTAAGACATCTTGTTAACGCAGAGATGAGACGCAACAATAATGATAAACTAGGTGCAGAATCAGCCAAATATAAAGCCAGGTCAATATGAGGTCAGGTACAATGCTAATCCATGTGAACTAGTGTCGCTTGGGCTTGGTATAAGCTAAACGTTATGAGTCATACGCGTGGGAGTTGAGAAGGAAAACCATTTTGAGGTGAAATGCTGGTCATGCAAAAACCTTCTTACCTAAATAATCCTCAAGGATTATCACTGCCGACAAAAGGAGAGGAGAATAGGTTCTGGGGTATGTAGCGATGTGTGCTTGGTTTACCTCAGAAATGTATAACACACACTCGAACAAATACAGGATGCTTATGTGTAAATATTTTAACTTAAAAAGACTGTTGTCTGTTTAAGGTTGCATTGACATTAGCTTAACAACAGACAACTGTCATAAAAAAAAAGTCACTATGATTTTTATATATAAAATATATGTATGTACTTTGTTATATTGTCAAATTTAGGGATCTGACACTTGCCATCACCTCAAAACCATTCCTGGTTGGTACATATAAAACTTTATATTTTCTTTTTAGGTTTAAATAAATATTAATCAAGATTTCTAGACGATTTATAATAAGTGATTGTAAATGTTCTAAATCAGTAACAGCAGGGCTCTACATTCCTGTTAAAAGAAAAGGTTCCAAGCCCAAATGCAAAATATTAAACTTTGAATGTTCTTAACAAAACATTGCTCAGGAAATAAGCAAGAATTAAACACAGAGATAAAGTAACTTAGTATGGTACCCCCCCACCCCCTCTCTGAGATTTCTTTAAAACTTTAAACCTTGTGTTCAGTGTTCATGAGTTTCAAATAGTTGATTAGTTGTGGAACTATTTAGTGAACCCAGACATTTGTTGGATTTGACATCAAACATTTTAATCAACACTTCACCGGTGGCACAGGAGGCCTTAAGAGAGTATTTGTTTAATCCTTGCTAATTTCCTATTTAATGATTTGGGCTTGGCCCATTTCAGGAGCGGAATAAAAAGTGTTACATGTATGCTTTCATCTGTATATGCCAGTTAGGCTGTAGGGGTACAACAAGGTAAAATAGTTTTGAGCTCTTTTTTTTTTTTTTACCAAATGCTGTATGAGGACCAAGAGTTCATGTGTTATTGGAGTAGACAGGCTGCGTTCTAATCAGATGTATAGTGAGCGAAAAAAAGAAAAAAGAAAAAAAAATGCACTGTCATCATTTGTTGGTCATTCTTGTGATTTTAGGCTCGGCGTTGGTCATGCGGATAGAGTACTAAATACTCAGAAGTATGACACTGTTTATTTACAACTCAAAATGTCATACGTCTTGGCTTCTTTTTCACCATGTGACCTTGGTCAAAATATTGAAAAAATATATTGTACAAATATAATATTGTACAAATATTAAACTTTTTTGTTTAATGTGAGTGACAAAACTAAAACTTTCTTGTTTCACTGCAGGTTAATTTAAACCCCTTTAAACTCTAAAATCAAAATCGATGACACCAGAAAACTTTGTGAACCTTTTCATTTACATAATGCAGCTCGGGTTAACACGACTGTAAAACTCCTTTTGGATTTGAATATATTTGCTTCCTGCTCCAGTGCCTTACCTCCGCTGAGAATAATGACGGCCAAGAAGAGTGCCATGTCGCTATCGTCGAGCTCCAGCATGTTAAACTTGACAGAAAACTCAAACTTGGGCTCCATCATCTCGCCAAAGGGCTTGCGCAGGCTCTTGAGGAACTCGCGTGTCATGAAGATCTGGCCGTAAGAGATAAGCGTGCCGTCCTTGTTCATGAGGGGTGACATCATGATGATAAGGACCTCAATGACTGCATACTTGAGCAGCGTCACCTGGTCGTTGAGGTCGAGGTTCAGGAAGCCCGGGATGCTTTTGGCAAACTCTGTGACCTCGCTGACCGCCTCGGCAGAGCGTGACTGACAGCTATGGAAGAATCGCAGCTCAACTTCGCGCTGCAGATCGGACTGAACCGAGCTCACACTCGGATGCCTGTGATGGTCCTGCCGTGGGATCTGACGACAGTTTATGAACTGTTCACCCTCTAGCAGAGACTTCATATCATGGATAACGAACGGCTGCGGGGGAAAAATAAACAACTTTAGGCTTTTGAGCATAAAATTTCACTTGTATGATGAGGTGTTACAGGAATAACACAAGAGCTGTGAGCTAAAATAAACTTCCAGTATTTAACGAGTTACAAAAATAATGTCAATTTTAGGGATTATGTGGATAACACTGAAACACAGATAACACCGTGACCTGGAATTAACGTTGTGTCATACTGGTACACACTGAATGTCACAATAATGTAAAACTGGCAATAGATTATATGAACAGTAACAAAAATTATATATCATATATTTTCTCAATTTTATCATATGTTTTGTTCATTTCAATATATTTGTCACGTCATACTTAATTGTATACCATGACATTGCTGATTGCGCCGATTAACAGAAATCACAAAGAACATTTACATGTACACGTTGTAGCTTTTTAAAATTTCGATTACTTATGTAATATCAGAAATAGGATACTAGGATAATGGGGTTTCAATATTACAAAAAAAAAAGGAGAAAAATTCTGATGAGGAATATTTCCAGAAAAAAAAAGTTTTGAAGTTCCTAGCATTCGTGAGGTGCGTTTAAATTAATATGTGAGAATTGACTGATTTCAGGAGTTGTATACAGCGATATGTGCTTAGTGTTAATCCGATAATAATTCTTGTGCGAAAGATTATACGAATGAAGAACGTATAAGAACTTGTTTCAAATGATGGGTATTGACTCCAACGACTGAACAGCTATTTTTTACAAACCAGACATGAAAAAAAAATCTTCTCAATAAAACAAATAAATGAATAAAATCAGGAATACGGTTAAATTTAGCTGATATTTGTAATTGGGTGATTCAGTTTAAACATTTTATGCTTTTAGATATTTTTTCTCATCTCCATTAGAAGTAACTGTTTGACATTTTTTTTTTTTTTTTTTTTTTTTTTTATTTTCACTTGGTAAGGTACAGTTCTCTTGCATTGACCATGCCAAAAAGAAGAGATGGTTTATTTTAATTTTATATTTTCTTGATGCAATGCAAGACTAGTAAAAATCTAGCCTTGTAGAGACAGGAAGAAACACATACAACTGCTATAATAATATTTAATGAATGTTAATTTTAATAATTGAAATCTAAAATGAGAGTTAATTCATTACAATAATTTCTCATTCGGGTGTGTGCGTTTTTTAATAAGTCATCTGAGGTAAGCACATAGCTGAACTGTAGCATGTAAAACTAAAGGTTGACATCTTTATTTGATAAATCTGAACTCAGAAATGTTCTCCCACATACAGTGTTTCCCTTTGGGGAGCCAGAACACAGGATAGACAATAAATCAGCGAGTTTTTTTTCTTTGAAACTTTGCCATTTACTGTATATTGATAACACTAAGCTGAACCCCCTGCAGTATAACTTAAAGTGCAGCGGTTGATTAGTCTATAAAACAAAATCAATGAATAAAAATAGCAAAATCTATAAAATAGATATATAGCCATACATCTATAGTAATAACTCAAGTTACGCTGGAACTGACTTTATTTGTAGAGTCTTGGTGGGAAAAAAAAATGAATACACAAAATACTACTTGCATTGCTTTTTAACTTTTGCTTAGCAGACTGAACTTCACTTCAGGATAAGCAGCATTCTGCTGGTCTTTTGTCCTTCATGCTGTCGCAAATGAAATTAGGCGAGGTTTCTAATGAACTCGAGCAGACATCTGCATTCAAGGCAGGGATTAGTTGTTAAAATGGTGTCTGGGATTCTAGACAAAATCATCCCTGAGGTGTTTACTCTTGTATAAGCAATGAAAAAAAAATATTCTGATTGTCTGAAATCCCAAGGTGACATATTTCTCCTTAAGTTAATCACCTCTGAATCAAGCATGCTCTGTGAGCCCTTGCAGGAATGGACATGTTTGTATATTTTATTTAACACCTGTAAAAGTGAATTTGGAATTGTTCTAAAAAGGTTTGCGGGCTTATGCTAGAGCCTGCTCAGGTAAAAAAATTTTTTTTTTAATTAAATTAATACAAAAAAAAAGAGACTAAGCCAAGACTTGTGTTAGGAAATACATAGGTAAGAACATGTTTTAGTCTGACAACAAATGCTATACACATTTACAGCTTTACTATTCTGTGGACTTAAATATTTCCGCGTTTTTTGGCACAGTTTAGAATCATTCGGCTCATATCATAGTCTAGGCCAGTCAAAACAAGTGTCCAACAGCCTTGCTGATATGTCCTGCTAAAGACGCTTATGGCAATATTGTATTTTTTTATGTACACTATATGCTTACATTCTGAATTATTGAATACATTTAAAAAATAATAAATTAAAAATAAAAAATTATATTAGCCTTTTTAATCTTACTTGAAAGTTCCTGCATTCAACTTTACATAGTCTTATGGATATTTGTCAATTAAAATAATAAAAAAAATAAAAGACGTAGGCGGCATTAAACCTTTTTCCAGAAAAAAAAACAGACACATGCACGCACGCACGCACGAACATAAAAAACAAGTGTTCAAGTGACCAAACTGAAATAACTGTTTATATTATATTAGACATGTCTAATATAATATATATTATATATAATACTAATAATAATAAGTATTTATTACATTAGTAATTACATAATGCGGTAACAAAATATATATTTTTTCCTGTTGTAGATGTTTGAATATTTTATACTAGCATGCACATATATACTATGCGCTTTAAACGACAGTGTATTGTGTTTTACTGAATTTAATATATGACTGTTGTCTACTGTGATGTCTGAACGTGTTCTATTATATTGTCTCCATTTACTACTATTGTTATCGGATTTATTGTTAATGTCGTTCAGAAACAGTCTGCACAGATCTCAGTAAAGTGCTATTCGTCTTAAGGTTGCATCCCATAAACCTGATAAAAAAACAAAAAACAAAAAAAAAACAGACTTATAAAATTATAGTCTGCTGCTGCCTTCTAAAATTATATGGTATCCAGCCAGCAATCTCAGGAAGCCTTGTCATTTGGTCGCCAACAAACATGTTAATTCAGGAGTTCTCAATTTGAGCTTCAGATTACAGGTATGTCAGGGTTTTTTTTTACACTACATATCTGAATATCAGTCTACAACATTATGGATGTTTTTAAAAGTTGAATAAAAAAAAATAATGGTGATCTCGCCAGCATGTATTGAAAACCTGAATTTCTTCCTTAAAGCTGCCAAAACATGCTGTTCTCAACTGGCTTCTATGATAAGTCCAGATAAGTAGTGTACATAACCACTAATACATCTGATATCTGAAACTTGAAACTGGAATTTAACCTGCTATTACTTGTGTTAGTGACTAAGCGGCTAGGCTAACTAAATATTCTGCCTTGAGGTTTATTTATTCAGTTCTGTATTGGATTGGTTGAGGTGAATTATAGAATCAGAATTGAATTGCTGATAGAAACTGATAGAAAAATTGCTGATTTAAAATGAATTGTAAACAATTAGCTTTGCTTTGCTCTGCCAGTTTAAATGTCACCACAAGCTTTACTTCCCAGCTGATCTGCAATGCAATTTTTAGTATACTGTATACAAAAAAGCAAACTCACAGCATTGTCACTGGTTTTCCCTGAGAGGATGGCCCTGGCCTTGGCTTTGGTCAGGGGGAAGTTCTTCAGATAGCTCTCGTAAAGAAGCTTAGCCAGGGATCTTAAGTCAGCTGCCTCCGGGTGCATGTGCTCCAGATCGGAGGAAACCTCAGCCAAGAGCTTCTCCTTCTCCGCCTGGGGCATGCGGCCAAAGCGAATGGCTGGGAAAAAGACAAACAGGCCAAAAAATTTTCAAATAAACTCCCCTGAAATCCCAAATCCAACATGGTCAACTTATGACACGGTCACTCCAGGGATCAGTGAGTGGGATGTATAAAAAGATACAAGGAGTTTGTTTTTTTAGTGCGTGGGCATGTTGGGGAATGTCAGAGTGACCTGTTTGAGGAGGACGCTTCCTGCATCCATTTAAATTCCTTTTAAAATTCCAACAAGGTCTTCAGTGGGGGTTCCATTTTTTTAGATCCATCTAAAAATGCTTACAGTTCAGGCCATGAAACCAGTGTTTTTAAAGGGATTTAATAAATAATCATATGAATAATCAGTGTTAGTTCTCTCATGGGTTAAACTCAGAACATTATAAAAAGATGAATCTCTACGTTGATTTTTGATGAAGTAAAACGTATGCACCGGCACGGTATCACCTGATGACTCAAGATCAGGAGGCCTGACTTTATGCTGCCCCTACTTGAATTGTTGTTCTGACGCAATACCTGGCTAATCTGTGCTTTGTCCTCTCGCAGTACTCAGATTTGCAAGATTGGGTGTTGGTTCAAAGACAAGAGCCGAAAAAAAGACAGCCATGATGGATTTTTTTTTTTGTTTTGTTTTTTTCCCCCCGTTCATTTTTGTCACTTGTTCTACTTTATGTGACTTCATTTATGGCTTGCGACTGAGCGAACTGATTGGGACTGGCATTAACGGACATTTCACAACTGCAGCAAATTTTCTAAACAACTCCTTAATAGTAATATAAATAAAATCATTTTTTGATTCATTGATTAATTTCCAACTGCCCAATATTGTTCTGTCAAAAAACAAAATGATGAAAAATCTTTTAAACTGCTGTTAGTCTTTGCATTAAACGTTCATTACATGTACAAACACAGATGCTCCATGCAACTCTTCCAAACCTGTAATTTGGGTTCTCTCCCACACATAAGTATTTGTCTTGGGGGTAGAAAGTGGTTGAAAAGATGACGTGTGAAGCATCAAGCCCTCTGTACCTTTAAGCCAACAAACCAGTGGCTTACACTTATCTAACTTTTTTTTAATGCTAGGAAATTGATGTTGATTTTTTTTCCCTACCCCCCCCCCATGTGCCCTGACTTGTTGCAAAACTCTACTGATTAATAGGAAGCCAGCACGAGTTTCACACCTTTTGTAAACGTGCACACGCCTCCTTATATCACTCATACTGTACGGCGGCACTGAGCCAGCAACAGTGACACGGTGCGTTTACTGCTGTGCCTTCGTCAATCATTGATAAAGAAAAAGAAAAGTCTGATGAGATTTTACCCAACCAACGTGAAATGCGGGACAGAGGGAGGGCAAGCACGCGATGTGAGCAGAGGGAAAACAAAGGCAGCCAACGAGAAGCAGCTTCGCTGATAAGGATAAACTCAGATAACCTCGTCGCACTGTGAGCTACACCTGAATTCTGCATTCGCCTAAACACATCCGGTTTGAAATGACATGAAATGACAGGTACACTTGGTGGCCAAAAGTATGTGGACACCGGCCCTTCACACCCTTATGTGGACCTTTTTAAAACGGTTGCTAACAAGCTGAAAGCAAACTATTTTTTTGAATGCTCTAGAATTCACTGAAACTAAGAGGCTCCAACCAGTTCCAGCATGACAATACCCCTGTGCACATAACGAGCTGTATAAAGAAATGGTTTGTCAAGGCTGGCATAAAAGAAATCTAGTGTCCTAGAGAGTTCTGACCTTAATCGGATTTAATACTTTTGGGATGAGCTGGAATGCAAAGCCCTACAGCCTCACTCTAACATCTAGCCTTCCCAGAAGCATGTTGAGCACTGTAACAGCAACATTCTAGCTCAGCTAACCTTTTTTGTTTTACTCTTCACATAATAAAATTCAGCATAATTTGGGTCTGAAAACTTTAAAAGTAAAAAGGCAGATCCCCAACATCCTGCAGGCAGACGGTATGTCTCTTGTTTGTTCTTGACCATGCCGTACCACGTACTGTTGTGTGGCAGTCTTGTTTAATAAATTAGTTTTTTCTATATTCATTTTTATTGTCTACATGTTGCACATTTTGAAAATCACTGCTGATGCAATGCATTGTGGCCACTATATTAATAATTTAAAATGAAAATTCTAGCATTAATTAACGTAACACACATTTCGAATGAAATCGTTTATAATCTAGCTGATCTCGGAAGTGCCTCAACAAAAAATTGTTTGTGCAGCGACTTAGAACAGCAGAAAACACTTTGTATATGAAACGCTTTTGATCTTTTTTAGCTGATATTAGAATAGTACTGCTTTGTTTTGAGGTTGCAGTAGTGTGAATGGGGGTACAATGTGTTAAGGAAAGTCTGTTTGAGAGTCATGTGGCGGCACACGGTTAGGCACTCTGCACGCTCTGACAATAAAGCCACAGTCGATGCAGCTGGTGACCACAAAGAGGAAGCGACGAGAGGAGCAGGCCAAAGTGCTGCTGCCTCACTGCTACAGCACCATGCCTTGAACGTGTGCCTCGGCCGGAAATAGTTTTCTCTGAAACAGCAGGCACTTCCAGCAAAGGAATAGCTCTTCTCCAAAACGGCAAATTCACTAATGCTGAAACTAAGCAAGGTGTCTCATTCTTACTGTAGCAATTCTTCGGTCCCTGATACACTGTGTTATTGATTTCATTCTATTTATATATTTACGATAACCTTATGCTTAATTGTGCATTTTCTTTTTTTTTTTACTTAATCTTTAATTTGATGCTTGTGCAGTCCACTACCACACTTTCAGTTGTTACATTAATAAAATAATCCAACTCTTATTTGACTGAGCAGCACCACGTAACTTTTGCACGGTTTATTTGTTAACTTGTTTGTTTATACGAAAAAATCAATACGGATTCTATATGTGCAGATGATCTGGGTAAAACCAAATGCTATAGTAGGCTTCATCACTGAATGTATTAAAGAACTGGCAATTTTCACAAAATAAGTGGTCATTTGATTTGGATTGTTATTGACTTTACCCACCACTAAATGCTTTAAACCAAATTAAATTGCTACACACAGAAAGTAAACATTGTGGAGATTACGGTATGTCTTGCTGACAATGTGAAAACTGTGTACAATATACATTCAACAGTCTGTAGTGGAGCATCAGAGCATAATTTCAGTTGGAAATTAATTACAGCAGCTTGAGGAAAAAAAAGGATCTCACCATTGTGTGACATTCCAACCACCAGACATTTCTGGAAGCGGCAGTACTGGCACTTGTTGCGACTTTTCTTGTGGATGCGGCAGTGCAGGTCACAATGATCGTAGACTAGCTTTAGGCGAATTGTACGGCGAAAGAATCCCTGGGAATACAAGTGAAGGTTAGTAACAACTTTTTAAACTTGCGACCTGGAATGTTCACTTAGCATTACATGTATTGTTTGATCCTCATTTAAGCTGTCCTCTGCAGATGTAAAAAAAAAAAGGTTTTAAATTGTTCTCAAGGTCTCATCTTTTAGGAAGGTCTCAAGGTTTGTTTTTGTTTTGCAGTATGCAAATGTATTAATGACTCTCAAATAGCAAATTGGGAAAATGTTATGTCCAGTCTTTTTTAAAAGGGTGGTGTGGCTGAGGCTAATCACTCTCCTATGTCTATTAAAGGCCAGAATTGTCCATTAAAGGCCAGCCTATGTGTGTAATCAGGTGTGACTTCTGCTTGGTTAGAAGGAAAACCTGCGGTGACATGAGCTCTTTTGTATTTGTGAAGTAAACCATTTGGCTGAACCTAACATTCAGCATTCCTTCTCACCAAACCTCAAATTAAGATGGAGAATCTCTCAGGAGAAATACAACTACCATAACTCCTCACCGAAGCCCCATGTTTCTCATAAAAAAGTTTTAAATAATTTACCTAACTTAATATTGTCTCCACACAAATTATGTACTCTCCTTTTTTAACATTCACATCATGTTGGACAAGAGCAAGTCATTTACAAATACCTCTTAAATGGCAAACTGATAACATTTGATGTACATGGTGTGACCAGAGGTCCCTCCACTGGAACACTATAATATAATGGTTAACTGAAACACTGGGAAAGTTCAGTTATTAAGATCTTTTTTAAATGTATTTTCACCATCAGACAAAAAACAAATAGGAAAAGTATATTCCTTTCCATTAATTGAACCTAATGTGATTCTAATGATCTAAGCTTGGACTGCCTATTGATATCTATAAAGGGTTGATGTCTCGAAACAAGCTCGAAGCCATGCCTGATTCCACCCATCAGCTGATGCTGGCCTTCAATCGCATGTCAGGAGTGGCGCTTGCTTGATTGGAGAGAAAACCTGCAGCAACGCCCCCCTCTTGTGAAGTTGTTATTCACTCAGAGATAACGGGTCTCACGATAGACACTGTTTATCTACATAGTCCATCATTAGGACTCAGCAGAATTCCTGAATTGGACTTTGGGCAGAATGTAATCTAATAGTTTTACTTACTAATTTATGTATGAATGTATGTATATAGTTTACATACAAGTCTCAAGTATAAGTATAAGTGTAAGTATAGTTCAGTAAGTACAGTAAGTAAGTAGATAGTAAGTAAAGTTAAGTCTCAAATGCTTCATCAGCATTTCATTTTTCAAAATGACTCATACCACTGAATCATACCAATACCCGATATGTCTCTTAATCATTTGTTAATGTAGATATGACTTCAGCCACAGTAGGTGATCTTCGATGTTAACCAATGTTTCAACCATGTGACTTGAGTCTACAAGCAGTCACGCCACAATAGTGCATTCCTGGTGCGAATTCTAGATAGGCTATACATGTTGAGTTGCAGTGCACTACTGTCTGTTTAAAATATTATTCAAAGAAAAATATTACCGTATATATTATTCAATTATATAAATTGACATAACAATGGTGCTCACACAAAATATTGACACTCTGGACACAGTTTTGACATGTACTCACTTTTGTTGCCAGCTATTTTGACAATAATGGCTGTATGTTGAGTTATTTTCAGAGGACAGTAAATCTGTACTGCTATACATGCTGCACATTAACTACTGTAAAATATATTCAGGTTTCATTTGTTTAGTATTGTTCTTTGAGCACATATACTAAAATCGTTGCTGAAATGTGAGGGGTGTTCTCACTTTTGCGATATATATATATATATATATACTTAGAAATAAATGAAAGATAAAAATAAATATTTTTTGCTAATTACTGCATATGTAATGGAACAGAACAAACGCACAAATAAACATTTACAATTCTTTTTTTCATTATTTTGGCAAAATTTAATTAGGATTAGAATTTCAGCACGTTCTCTTAGCATCGAGCCGAACTGTCTTCAAGAAGCACAGGAAACATTATAAAACGGAGAGGATGTTTTCCATGTACCTTCTGCCTCCCTTGATCAGTTTATTATTTTTAGCAGCATTTTGAACTATAAATATAAAGGAAGTCAGGCCAAATAACACCCCACCCAAAATTGCTTTTGTATTTTAGAACAATTTGTGTATTAACCTGCTTGGCTGAACCTAACAGGCACTGTTACATGAAAAATATATAAATAACTACGTATAGGTATTTTAGGTGCCCCTGGATGCTGCATTTTTTACATTTCCTCTCAAAAACTGTACCTCATCATGTTGAACAAGTAAGGGTAATTCCATTTAGACTTGTGTTGGTGGACTATTCAATTTTCTAAAGGTGTATCATCAAACCCACACACCTACCTGTCTGCCTACTTTAACAAGCCCCCATGTCTAGAGTGCGTGGAATGGAAATGTAAGCGAGAAGTCTGGTTCACCCACTCACATGATTATTCTTATTCAGACACCTTTTTCTGCCCATATGTTTTCTCTGAATGGAAACTTGCAATGGGGCTTTTGTGGTTCAAGTGACAGACAGAGGAAAGATATCCAGACACCTTTTGACCTTGTCTACATGTCTGAGTGTGAAATGAAACCTAATTTATCTGAATGACAAGAGGGAGATTTTTATTTTGGGCACTTGCTGTTCATAACTGAGAAGATGATAAAGGTTCATATTTAGTTCAAGCAAGCAACTTGTATCATGTATCATGTATCTTGTTACATGTAATTCTACTTCTTAGAAATAAACACTGGTGATTAGAAACAGCATAATGCAACTCAACATACAGAACTAGATAGAATAAAATAGTCATCTAAAACACCTTCAAAACTGTAATTCCAAACCTTCATATATATCAAAAAAAACTTCTGGCTTTAAGTGGCAACTTCCTTTGATAAATAATTGAAAAAAGAAAAGAAAAAGAAATAATTAAATGTACCTTGCATCCCTCACAAGCATGAACACCGTAGTGGAATCCTGAAGCTTTGTCCCCGCACACGCGACACTCGATGTTTAAAACTGAGGTGGAAGGATCGTCATGCTGTTTTGGAAATCCCATGCTGTTTTCTGCAATCTGCGGTGGAGACTCTGGCTCAAGTTTAATCGAACCTTATAGAAAAGAGCACAATATACCTGATAAGAAGTAGATATTTCCCCTTATTTAATTTTGTAAACAATCCAGAATTGTTTAAAAAACAAGCAAAAAATTGATTTATGTCTATGAACAATAAATGATCTGAAATTGCATTATCTATATTTCAGCAATGAGATAATTTTATATATATATATATATATATATATATATATATATATATATATATATTTATTTATTTGCTATGTTTAATCTTCAGGCTTGTGATGTAATTCCTACTTTATGGAGCATAGTAGGCATCACTAAATATAATTCAGCTGTGCTATGACAGCACTAGGTCGTTTACATGTGACTGCCATTTACCACATACGAGACCAAAAAAAATCAGTGCTGCCAAAACTTAAATTGAGGATTTTTTTGTTCAGTTTGGCCTTTAAATGCATTTAATAAAAACAAACTTTACTAAAAGCTGTATATCAGCTGTGCATCATAGGCATATAATCTGAAAAATGATATAACACATATAATATGCGCATATTGAGATTCTGGATTTTAACAGTATTGAAAAAAAGTATGGTTCATACTTTGGGTTTCATGTACTCTGAAGTTCTCTTCCTGAGTTCTGTAGCTGCTCTGTTGTGGTCTATAGCTAATATCTTGTGCTCTATAGCTGCTCTCTTGTGGTCTATAGTTGCTCTCCGGTGCTCTATAGCTGTTCTCTTGTGCGTTATAGCTGTTCTCTTGTGCTCTATAGCTATTCTCTTGTGCTCTATAGCTATTCTCTTGTGCTCGATAGCTGTTGTCTTGTGCTCGATAGCTGTTCTCTTGTGCTCGATAGCTGTTTTCTTGGGGTCTATAGCTGTTCTCATGCAGTCTGTAGGGGTTCTCATGGGCTCTGTAGTTGTCTCCTTGGGCTCTGTAGTTGTACATGTGCGTCAGATCCATCATGTGCGTCGTCTCGCTCTGGCCCGGGCTGGGTGTGTACTCGATGCCAGAGATGGATGTATAGTCATTGATCGTGGAGAAAGGCTTCATGTCCAGAGAGTGTGAGCTGTCGTCAAGTCCTTCCAGGTCCAGAACGCTTAGGCCAAATCCCATGGGCCAGGAAAACGTCTGTGTGTCCACCATATCTACCCAAGAGACACATACACAGATTTAGAATGAGGCAATAAGGCAATAAGGCAAAAGGCAAATCGCACCATCAGAACAGGACTTGCTTATTATTCCCAGTCTCTGAGCTCTTAGTCATTGCATTTTCTTGTTTCTTTTAGTATGGTCAGTTATGAGTAACAAGAATCCAAGCTGGAATACAAGCCTAATTTTTTCATCTCAGCCCAGCTAAAAGATAACAGAATCAACAAAAGTATATTTTCCTTTACCCAACCAAAGAACTACATTGCTAATCTCAAATCACCTCATCATCAGCAAATCATTTTTTGACCCACATTCTTTATGTAGACGAAGAAAGGCAAATGAAGAGCAAGAAGAGTTGCTTAAGACGATTGTTGCTTTCCTAAGTGGCCTCGCAGCTCATGAAAACAGCCCGAGGTCTGCCACTGACGCAAGCACCAAGGCCTTGGCCTAACACACTGTTTCAAGTGAAAAGAGACAGAGAGAGAGTTTCAGCCTGTGTTTATTCTGTGAAATGCTGATGGCGTATGTGACTGGGGCAACACTTTGGCAGCAGTATTTAAATCAGAAGAAGACCTTTTGAAAAACAACTATAAGAAAGCAAATGAGCGCTTTATGTGAAAGTTCTTCTGAAGTACCCAAAAACTCTAAAGCTCTTTTTACATCACTATTTACAATTGTTATATAAATGTACTAAATCTTACTGCCTATTTTGCTTCATTTATTATCTTCAAAAAGTTTTTGCTTCATGTATAGGGTCTAATAAGGAAATCTTTAGTTTGCATACCAACATACACACACACACACACACACACACACACACACACACACACACACACA